>CM062249.1:16104285-16303959 GCA_031216285.1 Syzygium syzygioides
TTTGAGTTATAGTAAAGTTAGTAGATAGTATAATATGTTTAAACCATTCTTAAATTCATTTGAGAGAGAGAGAGAGAGAGATGTTAGTGTTGACGTCGTCGGCTCTCAACAATGAGCAAGGCAACCAGGACGGTGGCAAGTCACAGTGGTCGGCGATGGATGAGTTAGGTTTCAAGTAGCGTGGGGGTTTGGAAATTTTAGCTTTTGGTTTGGTTATTTTCGAAATAAAAATAACGACATTATGAGCAAATCTAGAATTCTAACCAAGATCGAGGTGCAAATCGGTGTCTAGGGTTAAAACTGAATGCGCAAAAACTGTGTATTTGAAAGTGAATATAGTAGGGCGGAATCTTAAGAAGATTAAAATTAATGTTGCAATATCTTAAAAAGGACCAAAAAAAAAATTACATTCTCATCTAGATACAGGTCCACATGGACCGGTATCATAATTGCTAATCTCGTGGGCATTACATATGCGATCAACGGCTGTGATTGCGCTGGGTTCGGCGATTCGGGTCGAGGTGAGACTTTCTTCAATTAGTTGCATCTGTCTTGTTTCTGGCTAATTTCGGAAAAAACAAAAATCCATATTTTATGCCAAAAAAAGAAAAAAAAATCTATCGTCAGTGGCCGACCACGTGAAATGCGGTAAATTATTCTCGAGGCTAAGACCCAACAGCATTCCCATCCAACGGACGCGATCGCACCGAACATCGCCCGCCACCCCCCCCCCCCCCCCCCTCAATCGAGACCGTCCCTCTCCGGTCCTCTCTCCCCTTCTTCACATCATCTCCACGTCATCCGACACGTCCTTAGGATGACGTCAGGTGGAGGCGCTTCGACGCGCCCCGTGACAGCGGGGAAAGCAACTCCAGTACGCTAATCTAATGAAATAGAGAAAGACCCAACTACCGCGAATCCGACCGGACCGGGCAGCACCATGCAACTTGCTTGGAAGTTTGAGACTTTTGGAAGTCATATCTTAAGGACGTGGGCTAGTCTTTTTCATTTCTTTTTTTAACTTCTCTTCACGGCGTGGCCGAGGTTTTGAATTAATTGCATCTTTCTACGGTGTTCTTATTTCGAAAATGCGGGGCGGGTTGCAAATCCGGGCCGACATGCAGTGCGATTGATTTCATGAAATGCCGATGGGGTGCGAATTGGATTTGAAATTCTTTCGTAAGCTGCGTGCCTTATTTGCGTGATTTTGATGCCGCCAAACTTGTTTATCAAACCATCAATTGATTTTGGATTTCATAAAATTCACGAATCCTGAATTAGGTAAGAGGGAAAGAAATTTTAACGCCCCGTCGTGAGCTGAGCTGTCCCCCCAGAGTCCGGTAATGACCCACGTGTACAAAGGTTGAGCTGTCCTTGACAAGCTGTTGTATCGGTCTTCTTAATCAAACCCGTAATGACAAGCTTTTCGTAATTAACAAAACTCTCCGAGTGTTGACTTTGACAGCAGAAAGCGCGAAGGGGCGGGAAAGGAGGAGGACGAACGCATGCATAAATATCTTTCGTAAACATTGATGGAAGAACGCGGAGAAGGGCCAGGAGCACACGAAAACGGCTTCCAGAAAATCTCTGCCAATCGATACTCTCTCTCTCTTTCGAAGAGTCTGAAGCTTTTCATTTTGTGACGTGAATGTTTTTTGGGTTTTCCTCTTCTTCGGAGTGTTTGCTTGGAGGAGTGAACCGGACGCTTCTGCGAGAACGAAGAAGTCGAAGTTTGTTGGTGGCCGGTTGGACGATTTTGTTTAGAGAGGAGAGGAGTTTCTGACTGGATCGTGTTCGGTCAAAATGGTACAAAGTGTTTGTTGACATATTATTCGGTCTGTGGAATGGTCATTGTGCTAGCTAAATCTTTCGTCGAATGTGACTGCTCATTGCATCGTATTTCTGTCTGTTTTTGGTATTTCTAACAGGCTGAACTTTTCTTAGACAAGAACAAAGACTATGTTATTGCAGAACATCGAGCACTCTTGAGTGCTTCTCAATGGTCTTTTGTTTCTGGATTATTTCCACCTCCGGCTGAGGAGTCTTCCAAACAGTTAAAGCACTTGTGGTTAATAGGATCTCGATTCAAGGTTCGTGTTTGCTTGATCTCTTATTCCTGATTGCCGACTTCATCATTTCTTATGTCTTATTAATAGCGTCCCTATTGACTTATGCAGCAACAATTACAGACATTGCTTGAAACTTTGAGTTCTACTAAGCCACATTATATACGATGTGCGAAGCCAAAAAATCTTCTCAAGCCAGACATTTCTGAGAGTATAAATGATTTACAGCAACTGCGTTGTGGGGTAGTGCTTTTACTGGAATTCAGTTGCCTTGGAACAAGTTTAGTTGCCTCAAACCAATCTGCTGCTCTTCTTAATTCTTTCTGACCTTTTTTTACCCTCTCACTATTGCACTTTAGGTTGTTATGGAGGCCAATAGGATAAGTTGCGCTGGATATCCAACAAGAAGGCCCTTTTTTGAATTTGTGGACCAATTTGGGATTCTTGCTCCTGAAGTTCTTGACCGCAGGTAACTTGAATCTTTTTGTAACTTGTCGTTTATGCCATATCACTATGCCTCTTGGACTGATCCGTCAGTTGTGACAGTTCTGATGAGGTTACCATCTGCAACAGGCTTTTGGGGAAAGTGGCATTAATGGGCTTTCAGGTATGGAATAGATAGATATCCAAAATTGCTTCCAGAACTTGATGGCGCAGTGGAATGTTTCTTTACATTCTTGTTCAAGTGATCACATTCCCTTCAGGATTCCTTTTAGGAATGATGGCTTTCATCCTTGGTTTTTCCCTTTATATGGTGTTCTCCTAAGACAGGATACTTGTTGATTTTTTGAGCCAAACTTAGGAAGCTTTTGGCAGTTTAATCTATACTAGCATTACTAGCATCTGTCAACAAACATGCGATATTCTCATCTATCATAAGTCTTTAATTTCTTTTTCTATATAAATGTATGCCTTGTTCGGCATTGTGTCAAAAGAGTTGGATTAAGTGACCAGTGCTTATTCTATTGAAATAGCAGATACATGCATACTGATCTTCTCTAAGCGCAATGATGCTGCATTATCTGGGTTAATCATATCAAAAGATGTTGAAATGACTCCTGATTATTTACTTCCTAAGTGATTTTGCATAGTGTTATTCAGAGCGCATTGATATATATGCAGACATATCAAGAGAGAATTTAGGGAAATTAAAGAAGAGAGGCTGCATGCCAACCTGAGGAAGGTGGAGGCCGTGCATGTAATGTGTAGTTAGTATATGCGGAGGCCTTATATGTGCTTGTGTGACAAGTTATAATAATTATTAGCGAAAATTCCAAATAAGGGCATGAAGTAGGGTCATATTCTAAATTACCAAAGTGAACTTTATTTTAAATAAGAGCTCCAAGTGACAAAGTCGCACTCAAATAAGGGTCTGAGCTTGCCGGTCGGCGACAATTCATTTTTTTGGATGTAAGAATAGGGCAGTTTTGTCCAAATCAAAATCTGGACAAAGATTAAAAAGAAAAAAGAAAAACTAAAAAAAAAAGAAATTCAAACCAGAGGAGATAGACATTGCAGATGGCCGACCTTACCTTCCATGGCCACTCACCTCCACCTCCACCTCCGCGCCTCTTCACTTCCCACCTGAATCGCAATGGTCATTTGTCTTTTGTGACTTTTGATTTCTCTAAGGACATGCAATGGCCTCAGTCATGGAGAACATTTTCCAGCCATAAATTAAGATGACTAATGATTTCTAATGGGGCAATGCAATGCGTTTCTTGCTAGGATTGGTTATGGCACTGGGTTGAAATTTGGGACATGAACTAAGATAAAACTTGTATTTGCAGATTGGTAAAACAGAAGTATTTCTCAGAGCTACTCAAATGGCACAATTTGATGCTCGTAGGACTGAGGTCTTAGGAAGATCAGCAAGCATCATTCAGAGAAAAACGCCTTCTTATTTGGCAAGGCGAAGTTTTTTCTTGCCCCGAAAGTCTGCTATGCTTATTCAAGCTGTTTGCCAAGGTATATGCTCAGTTGGTGTCATACTCGTCTCTTTTACTTTGGGGGAATCTGTATTTCGGTCATTTCACATACTAAACATGGGAACTGGTTGTGTATAGATGCCTGAAGTTTCTTCTTTTTCCAATTTCAGTACAACTCGCACATCACATATATGAGAGCATGTGGCATGAAGCTGCCTGCCTCAGGATTTATAAATATTTGCGTATGCATATTGCTAGAAAAGCATATAAGGACTTGTGCTCCTCAGCCATATGTATACAGACAGGCTTACGTGGGATGGCTGCTCGATGCAAGCTACGACTGAGAAAGCAAATCAAAGCTGCTATCGTTATTCAGGTACGCGTCCATTCTTCATCCAGAGTGGTTTGCAATCCTTTTGCCAGTCCAAGCTTTTGCTTCCACCGAGGAGTTCGAAGCAATCTTTGCCTTTGCTAATGTTCGTGTCATCTGATTTCCTTGTAAAAGGTTTACATAATAATGTCTTTTTTTGCTTAAAATACTGATCTTTATAGGATTCCATATTTCTCTTTTCTGTTTTATATCACTTTGGAATAATCTCTCTCTCTCTCTCTCTCTCTCTCTCTCTCTCTCTCTCTCTCTCTCTCTCTCTCTCTCTCTCTCTCTCTTTCTTTTTTCCAGAGTCATTGTCGCAAATACCTGGCACGGGTCCAATATCTGGATACTGAAAAGGCAGCAATTACAACTCAGTGTGCATGGAGAGGGAGAGTTGCTCGTAGAGAACTGCGGAAGCTTAAGATGGTAATTTGTTTTCTATCATATGACTTTTTTTCCGATCGTTTGATATATTGTTAGTGGAACTTCAGTTTGGACTTGTTCGTCTGATTTTAATTCTTTCCAATTGTCCACAAAAAGAAAATCGATGCAGTGTAGTAAGTGCAATTTTTCAGGAAAAAAGATACATTGAATTAGTAGGAAAATCTGATTTTGGAAGTTGGATGAAGGAGACAGGTAGACGCGGATAGAATGGTGGTATTTGCGAAGGAAAATAAATCATCAGGGCTAGTGAAAAGTGTACCTCATAATGACCTAATGACTTGCTTGTTCTGCTGTCGCCGTTGTATGTTTGACTTGTCAAATTCTCGGACTCATTTTTCAAGGTGGAAATTTTGATGAGCAGTTGAACTGGCCGTGCATTCCTTGCCTATGTTCTTTACCAGTTGTGTGGTCTTTCTGAAAAATTTGGAGACCATGCCCGTTCTTTTCGATTTAGTAATAGGTTCTTTCCTCCACAGTATAAGATCTCCTAGGTTTGGCTGTATCGTTTCCAATGCATGCAAGATTAATAAGGCCTTGGACAAATATAAGACTTGATTATTTCCGTTAGTTTTAGTCATTGAAAAGTTACTTGATAGCTAGTTATCTATTGCTTCGTTCGGAAACTTTCATGTCTTGTTGCTTTCTGGCTTAGAATCAGAGGGTTTTGTTGAGAAGCAGTAATGAGTTTCTCAGGCAATTGTTTGTATAATGTATACATATCATATAAGTTTTAAGAGTGTGTTTGTGTTGGGGAAAACTTCATGATAAAGGAAAATGCTTATGAGAAATCAATTTTCAGGAAAATGGTCTCCCCTTTTCAACTTAGGGAATTCACTTTCCTAACTTTAAACATACATTTTCAGCAAACCATATATACGTGAAAGTCCAGAAAACTAATTTGTGAAAAATTCTTTCGTTCAAACAAATGCTCCCTAATTTCTTGTTCATTTTGCTAAAATTTTGCAGGCTGATTTAGAAGCGTCAAAGAATCAAGAAAATGCAAAACTACAGTCTGCTTTGAATGACAAACAACTTCAATTCAAGCAAACCCAAGAGTTGCTTTCAATTGAAATCGAAAGACTCAAGGTAAGATAGTTGGAGCAGCATCTGCATGTTCACCATCATCTACTTATGAGAGTTATAAAATGTTTAGATGCTTGTATGGAGGTCCTATCTTTTACATCGGGAATTACCTTTTTCCAATAATTGCAGGGTTTGATCAATTCTCTGGAAAAGAAAATTGATGACACTGAGAAAAAGTATGAGGAGACAAAAAAGATTCTTGAAGTGATTGAGATGAAGACAGAAATGCAAAGGTTCTTTTCTTCTTGCTTGCCTAATTGCTGTCCATGTTAAAAATGAATAATGCAATGTTAAACCAGTCAATGGGTTTCCAGTTTTCTTCTTTTCCTCTTTTTGGATTTCTCCTTAGTTCTCATGTCAAAGACGTTTTTTCTTCCTATCTGAAGGCTGGTCGAGAAAATCTCTGACATGGAAAATGAGAACCAAATACTTTGGGAACATGTGATCGTGGAGAATGGGATAAATGTAATACAACGCAACTTTATCATCTCTACTCATGGTTCTGGATGTACATTACCGTATCTCACATTGTGTATCTGTTTCTTAAAAACCTTTATAAGCAGGAACAACGGAGGCCAACACCTGTGAAGAAGTATGGTACATGTCGAATTTTGCGGAACCTTGCGTGCAAGTGTATATGTATTTGGAACACAATAGATGAGCAAGAGGATTGAGAACAACAAGGCTTTATTGTAGGGAAAAGGACATTAGGAGTGCCAAAAGTTATGTACTGTATAACGTTCATTTTAATGCCAAAAGTTTTCGTCGACTCACTTAAATGTCAAATTGAAGAAAAAACGATCACTTAAGTGTTACCAGCGAAAAATTCTGGCTAAATTAAATTTAATTTCAGTTGCTTTTATTTTTTTAAGTCTATGTGGCATTTTCATGTGTAGATTTCCCCCTCCTCTCCCTCCACGTCCATCCTCCTTCCAAACTCTAGATGTTATGGGTATGAGCCGCCACTTCAGAAACTGTAACAGAAGACATAGGCTCAAAGTACGCTAGAGGAATTGTTATGCGGGAATGCCTTGTAGCTGTAGTTTACATAGTTTCCTTGTACAAGAGACAAGCACTTAACGTATTTGTTTTGATTCACTAATTTTGAACCCCATTTTATGAATGAACCTAATAAAGAAAAATGAAAAGAACAATTAGGTTGCGAATGATAACCATTATGTTTCTCTATTTTCTATTTTTTTGCTCTTGGGAATAAGTTTGGAATAGAAATCAAAAGTAAAAAAAATTTACTTTTCTATTTCTGGAACAAAAATGATAAATAAAAACTCTTCTTATCGCTCGCTCTCGCTACTAGCTGGCTATCCACTCGTTGCTCACTATTGCCGCTGGCCGCCTCTCGCCATTGCCGATCGCCTCCCTCCATCGGCCACCTCCCACCTCCCACCACCGTCCTTTGCTGACCGCCTCCTCTTGCTGCCATCCTCAGCCGTTCGCTGCCACCCGCACGTCGCTGCCTCCTGCCGTCCTTTGTCACCACTTGCTAGCCACCGTCCACCGCCACTAGCCTCTTATCACCGGCCACCATCCTCCGCCGCCCAACACTGGCGGCTGCCGTGCTCCACCGCCAGACGTCGGCCACCGTCCTCCACTGCCGACCGCCATGCTCCACCACTAGCTGCCCCTTGCTGCTAGCCATCGTCCTTCGCCATCGACCACCAGATGTCGCCAGCCGTCGTGCTCCACTGCCCAGTGCTGGCTGCCGCCGTCCACCGCAGGGCACTTGCCACCATCCTTCACTGCCGGCTGCCATGCTCCACCACCAGCTACCTCTTGCCACTGACCACCGTCCTTCGCCACCCGACGCCGCCAGCCACCCGTTGCCGGCTGCCTCTTGCCTCCGACCACCTCTCGCCGCTGGCCTCCATCCTTTGTTGCTACCGGCCACCATCCTTTGCCACCTACCATCCTCCGCCGGCCACCCTGAAGGGAAAAATTTCGTATCGTTATCAAATGAATTTCTATTTCGGAAATAGAAATTTTATGTCATTTTCAAACGCACATTTTTGCTCAAAAACTAGTCTAGAGAATAGAAATAGAAAAATCTATTTTTGATCAGAAATTGATTTTTGGAACAGAATGATTATCATTCTCACCCTTACAAGCTGGGGTGGTGGATCGAGAGTGAGGCAACATTAATGTGATATTTGTGCTGGTGTGCGCTTGGCACTGAAATAATCACTTTTTAACAACGACTGGCACTGAAAATCAGGATAATGACACTAGGAGTGCCATAACTTTCATACGACACTCACTTGAGTGCCATAACTTTTTTTTCGTTCACTTAAGTGTCACTTCCGGCAAAAAAAGATCACTTGAGTATCACTTCCGGCAAAAAAAGATTATTTGAGTGCTACTTCCAGCAAATCGTCCTACATGGCTTTTTAATTAAATTTCCATCCGACGTGGATTTTTTTAGTGTTATTTTATTGATTTTTTTTTTATTTTTCTTTATCTTTTTTATTTTTCATTTTTTTTCAAGGTTGGCGAGGGTCGCCGGTGACCCTTGCCGGAGGCATTGCCCTCAGCCAAACTAGACGAGGGCCGCCTCGCCATCGGCCGATATGGCCATGAAGGCCCTTGTCGATGCCATCGCGGCCCCTCCGGTAGTGGGCAAGGCGGTGAAGGCTTTCGTCAGATCTGGCGAGGTCACCTTGCCCGCGGTTGGTGGGGCCGCGATGGCTTCGCCAAGGGCTTTCACCAAATCTAGCGAGGCTTGCTGCTAATTCATGCGAATATTACAGAAATCACTTGATTCTGCAGAATTTGGTTGAGTCCCTTGTTTCTCGATTGAGTGGCAAACAGAGTTGCGTTGCCATGGATTTACATCACCAGAATCGTTTGCCTAGCCGGCCAACCAGTCACGCACAAACATTCCCTTCTCCATACGTACGAACTCCACTGTAATTTGTCTGAAATAATTGAGTGAGTTCATGTATCATTCGGGCTACGTAGTCCGTGCTCCCGGCTTCAGAAGTTGCACTCATTTGAACCCACTTGAAAGACAAGCTTTATCATACTTTGAGAAATTTAGCAATAAAATTCAAAGTTGAAATTCTAGCGAGGTTGCCCAGATCCAGCGACGGCCTTCGCGGCCGAGGGCAAGGCGGCCCTCACCCAATCTGGGCAATGTCACACCCCAAAAACAACTAGAAAGGAGGGCTGGCACGGCCGTCTTTTCACAAGAAGGATGCAGCCTCAACAATAATCAACAACCTGTTATCAACATATATATATATATATATACATATATATCTTAAATCACATATATATCAGACAAACCAACAGGTTGGTTACAACATCAAAGTTTGTATAATCTACCAAAAGAACATGTACATCAAGAACTCAGCCAACTTGACGAACTATTAACAACCTCGCAAACAACTCCAAAAATCATACCCAAAATCTAACTCCGAAATGTCCCCATGATAGCGCTCTCGTACTAACGGCCACTAGCCGAGGAACCTGAAAAGCTTGGGAAAGAAAGGGATGAGCAATCACAACTCAGTGAATAGTACATCTCTTCTAAGTAAATCGAGCGATCACTATGCATGTGTACAAAGCAATACCAGAACTTCAGAAGCCAAACCCAAGATTTAAAATACATATAAAATCGCATAAGAGTTATTTCATTTCATCAAAACTTTGTACAAGTCACAAATACACATTTAAATCCACCATCACAATTCAAACTATCAATGGTCAAGTTCATTGATCAATCTCTATAAAAACCATGTCAATGATCCATTCCATTGACTAATCGCAAATAACATATCAATGGTCTATTCCATTGATGAATCTCATATCATATCAAACGTTAACGGTCCATTCCATCGACCAATCTATTGCTCAATATCTAACCATGGTCACGACATAAAGCCTAGTGACAAGGCTATCAAGATTCCTCCCTTGACAAGATCTCTACTTATAAAGCCAGTAGCTCGGCCTAGAAGGATATCCTAAACCCGATATGCATACCCCAAACCCCTCAATGGGTTCACAGTCATATTGAGCATCAAATAACCATCCTCCAATATCAGAAATCCAATCCAGAATACATTTCACAAACCAAACAAGTAACTTTCTTGCAACATGGCTCATCTACCAGAAATACATTTCGTAGAGCATTTCTTGGATCATTTCCGAACTCATTTCATAAATTAGTTCGTAACGCAATATACAAATGTATCCTTTCACAATACATTTCCAAAAATAATTCCTAAACCATTCTCAAATTCTAAAAGGTAGTAATTGCTCGATCCCAATTTATGCAACAAAATGCTCTTTTAAATTCAATATATATTTATATCGAATCATAATTTCTTCGAGATATGATTTTTATAAAACCAAAGAAGAGATAGCACCACTTACCTCGGAATACCAGAAATCAACAACACGTAGCTAAACAAGTCGACGATTTCGTAATCCTAACAATTAAACGAGAATCGACATCAAAACCAAGTAAACTACTACAATAATTACGCCACGGCTGTAGGAAGCTTAAACGCTAGCTAAAAGACTTCTACAGGCTAACAAAACTCACAACCGAAACTTGATCGTGCCATAACTTTTTCCATCGAACTCCGATCCTAGCAAACTTATAGTCAAAAGAAGGCCCGTTCAGAGTATTACAAAAGTCCTAGCTTGGCCGCCCCAAAATTGAGCCAAAAACAGATGATATATGGCCTGAAGGCTGCCCAACGTGTACTATTCATTTCATGTTGAAAATTTCAAAAATTCGTTTAGGGCAAACGGTAAGTCCAAATTAAGATCCGTAAAATTTCACAGATCCATGACACCTTAAACTATCAATTCTATATATATACGTAGCTCAACGACTCAAAAATCGAACTTCACTGCTTGAATTTTTCAAAATCCCGAATTTAAACCTTAAATCTAAAATTTCTCCGATCGGATGAACGAGGAGTGCGAATGCTTACCGAACGTTGCAATACGAAGTCGAATCGGCTAGGTGAGGTTTGCGCGGTGCAAAACCCTCTTCTCTTCTTCTTCTTTTTCTTCTTTCTCTTTTCCTCTCTTTCTTTCTTTTCCTTTCTTTCTGTCTCGGCCGAGCATGCTCTTGGCTTAAATGAGAAAGAACAGAGCATCACTGTAGCAACTTTTGACTTTTTTTTTTTGTAAATATCCGAATATTACATCCACCGCTTCTTAAAAGAAATTTCGTCCTCGAAATTTGAACTTACCTCAACTTTCAAACAAGTGAGGGTACTTGCGTTTTGCCTCCTCCTCAGGTTCCCAAGTGGCCTCTCTCTCAGTGTGGTTCAGCCATTGTCTCTTTACATAAGGAACGGTCCATCATCGCAGCACCTGATCCTTCCTATCGACGTTGCGAATAGGCTACTCTTCACACATCAAGTTCTCCCTTAACCTGAATGGTGTAAAGTCTAGTACATGCTCAGGATTTGGCACATATTTACGCAATAAAGAGAAGTGGAACACATTATAAACACCTGATAGTGCCGGTGGCAAAGCAAGTTTGTAAGCAACTTCACCAGTCTTCTCTAAGATCAAGAATGGTCCCTCGTATCTTGGACTCAACTTCCATGCATGTCAAATCTCATAACACCCTTCGTAGGAGAAACTTTTAGGAATACATGATTCCCCACACTGAGTTGGCACTTAAGCTATCATTTTTTTTAAAAAAAGTCGCATTTAAGTAATTCAAAAAAAATTTTGTACTAAAATGAGCGCCGTACACAACTTTGACATTTCTACTGATCTTCTCCCATTTATTATAGTTTCAAGATTACAAGAAGCATGGGAGTTTGTATATTGCTAGTTGTTCTCTAGATCTTAGCTTTAGTTCACTATATAACTGGTCGTGCACCCAACCCATATGTGTAGGCTTGTTTACCGATTTTGATTAGGCAGCCGCCTAAGATATTCTAATATTTTATACTACTCAACAGTTAAGTTAGTAAGTTTGTTCTTTGACTTTGCCTTTACTTCTTAACCGACTTGATCGGCACCGTTTCAACTTGAGCTCCTCTTTTTCAGCTGTAGTTGATGAAGCAAAGTTAGTTATTTCGATTGCTCGTTGCTCGAGTTCTCTAGAATCTAATAGCCATATATTTCTCAAGAAAAATTGGTCAAACTTCAACACTCCTCCTTGAACAATTTTTCCAATATTCCAAGCATACTCCGTAATGTCTCGAATTGTGCTCTCGGTAATACTTTCAGTAAAAATGTCTGCTATTTGATCTTAGTCTTGAAATATTTCAACTCGATCTCTCTGTTACTTTGCACTTCGTGTATAAACTAATATTTGATGTCAATATGCTTAGCTCTTCCATGAAAGACTGGATTTTGCAAGATAGCTATCGTGGACTTGTTGTGGCAAAATATTGGAGTGGGTTCCGTTTGTGTTTGTCCAAAGTCTTCTGGAATTCTCCGAAGCCATATTGCTTGACTAGTAGTGGTGGCAGCTGCGACGTATTCAGCTTGAGCAACAGGTTGAAATTGATAAAGACTGCACGTGAAACATTTTTGAAATAAAAGAGAAAATGTACCGAAATGGCATTAAATTAATCTAGCGTAATCAAATCCCTGAATTCAATGAATCTCTAGTTTGCAAGGTGCTAATCGACCCATAACCGATTAATGGCGGCTCCAAAAGATAAGTTAAATACATGTTGATTTGAGTATCAAGTTGCGATTGGTAGGGCTTGAGAGAGCCTATGCTAAACGCGAGTGATTGCTCATGAGAGAAACCTTCATTCCCATTTAGTAGTTCATTAGCTTTCCCTCAGTAGTTCACTTTCAGGAAGATCGCGACAACTGATTAACCTGTCTATGTCAAACGGCCTAGAAAGCATTAACCCCTAATCCAAGAATCGTCAATGAAATTATGGGCAAAGAAGACAAATCGGCCTTGTGAAGAAGCCCATCAACATCAACCTGGTCATCTGAAATCTCACCGGGCACCCATCGGGGCATTATGGGCCCGGTCTCAATTTATGACAAAATGGGGTATGATGTGGGTTGTAGACAACTTTTTTGTTATGTAGTTAATACAAAAGTATGACCCTTTTTTTAAATTTTTTTTTGAGTTAGAGTAAAGTTAATAGATAGAGAGGTTAAGGCATTCTTAAAGTCATTTGAGAGAGATGTAATAGCATTGAGGTCGCCAGTGCTCGACAACGAGCAATGCGGAGACAAGAATGGTGGCAGGTCAAGATAGTCGGTAATGGATGAGTTAGGTTTCGAGTTAGTGTGGGGTTGGAAATTTGAGATTTTGGTTTGGGTATCTTTTAAATAAATTTGACGATGTTTAAATAAACTTGGTGTACTAACTAATATCAAGGTGCAAATTGGTGTCTAGAGTTAAAACTGAATATGCAAAAATGTTCTTTTGAAAGTAAATGGAATGGTGGGAAGTCGGGAAAATTACTAAAAAAGTTCTAAACCTTTTGCAATTGTGCCAATTCAATCCCAAACTTTTTTTTTTTTTTGCCATTTCAATTCTAAACCTTTTGCAATTGTGCCAATTCAGTTCATCCGGCCACTTTTGGCCGGTTAGCGCTGACGTGGCATTATTTAAATATTTTTTTCCTTTTTTTTTTTCTTTCCTTCTTCCCCCCTAGCCGGTCCGGCCAAGGGGAGGCTCGCCAGCGAGGCCTCACCCAGACCTAGCGAGACCTCGCCGTCGACAGGCGAGGTCGAGCTCGCCCAACAATGGTGGGGTCTCGCCAAATCTGGGTGAGGCCTCACCGTCACCAGGCGAGCTTGACCTTACCCATGGCTAGCTAGCTTGACCTCGCCATGGTCGGGCGAGGTCGAGCTCACCCATGGCCGGCGAGGTCGGCCTCGCCATGGCCATCGAACCTCCCCCTGGTTGGTTCGGCCAGGGGGAAGAAGGAAAGAAAAAAAAAAGAAAGGAAAAAAAATTTTAAAAGAATGCCACGTCAGCTTGCCGGCGCCGGCGAGCGCTGGTCGGCATACACGTCAACGTCGGCCGATCAAAAGTGACCGGATGGACTGAATTGACATAATTGGAAAAGGTTTAGGACTGAATTAGCACAGTTGCAAAAGATTTAGGACTTTTTTGGTAATTTTCCCGTGGGAAGTCCTAATAAGATAAACGGTTAACACCATGAAAAAACCCCAAATTGATATACTTGTGACAAATTTATCTGAAACTAATTTTTTTTATCACTAAAAATCCCAAAATGGTACACCTGCAACAAATTTACCCTTGGTAACTTCTGTTAAATTTTATTATCGAATTGCTAAGTTAAATGACACGTGATAATTGACAGGTGTACCAATTTGGGTTTTTAGCCTCCATTTGTCACAGATGTATCGATTTGTGATTTTCATGGTATTAATACAATTTAACGGAAGGTAAATTTTTCATAAATGTATCAGTTTGAGATTTTTTATAGTCAAAAAATTAGTTTGAGATAAATTTGTCACGGATGTACCAGTTGAAGTTTTTCGTGATATTAACCTTAAGATAAAAACTTGTTTCGTAACAACTTTAAAAAAGGAAAATAATTACAATATCTATTGCATATACGATCAACGGGCGTCATTACATTAGGCTTGGCGATTTGAGTCTTGGCACATCTCTTTTGTTCCGAGCAAAATTCGCAAAAGAAAAAAAAAATCCCATTTTTATACGATATTCTTCTCGATCGTCGCTGGTCAACCATGTGAAAAGCCGCAAATTATTCTCGAGGCCAGGACCAACCACCGGCCGACTCCGCCGGTGAAGAAGGCCGTGACTCCCGGTCACCGACCCAACAGACAGCATCCATTCCCATCCAACGGACAGGATCACACCAAACACCGGGCCCCCTCAATCGAGACCGTCCCCCTCTGATCCTCTCTCCCTCCTTCACACCATCTCCACGTCATCCCACACGTCCTTAGGATGATGTCATCCCCTCGTGATGACAGCAGGGGGAAAGGAGCTCTCGTACGTTAATCTAACGAACTTTTAAAAAGAAAAAGACCCAACATCGACGGAATCCAACTAAGCACCGTGCCGTGCAGCTTGAAAGTGCCGAGTCTTTTGGAAGTCATGTTATAAGGACGATTGCTTGGTTGGTTGAATAAGGTTTTCGTTGACTCGATCTAATTTAATCCCGTACCTTGTAACCATGCCATGCAGCTTGAAAGTGCCGAGTCTTCTAGAAGTCATATTGTAAGGACGATTACTTGGTTGAATAAGGTTTCGGTTGCCTCAATCTAATTTAATCACACACCTTGTAAACATGCCATGCAGCTTGAAAGTGTTGAGTCTTTTGGAAGTCATATTACAAGGATGATTGCTTGGTTGGTTGAATAAGGTTTCAGTCGACTCGATATAATTTAATCACGTACCTTATAATGATTAAGTTCGATTCGAAAGTGATGCTCTCATTTTTTTTTTCTTTTGCATTTTGGATTTCAAAATGTACAATCTTTTGTAACGCAGGATACGATACTTAGGATGCATTTAGTAACCAGTCTGTTCCCGAAAATAATTTATGAACATAAATAATTTTTTTTATTCTATTCCCAAAAACAATTTTTAAGCATTTGAAGACATTTAGTAACTACCCAAAATTTTTATTTCTAGAATAAAAAAAGAACAGAAATGTGTTTAGTAACTACACAAAATTTCTTTTTATTAATAACATTTTAATAATATTTTGAATTTTTTAATATTTTTTCTTTTTTTTCCTTTTCTTTTTTTCCTCTTCCCTTTCCTTGGCCCATGGCCAAATCGCCGGTGCCGGCGACCGGCCACAAGCTAGGGTAGGTGACGGCAGCTCACGGCGCCGGCGACCGGCCACAAGCTAGGGTAGGTGACGGCGGCTCACGGCGCCAGCGACCGGCCACAAGCTAGGGTAGGTGAGGGTGGCTCACAGCCTGGGTGAGGACAGTGGCGAGGGCAACGGCGAGGGTGGTCCTAGCCAACCCTGGCCTGTGGCCGGTCGCCGATGTCCGGCGACCGGCCATAAGCCAGGAAGAATGAAGAGGACCAACCAAGAAGAAGAAGAAAAAGAAAATTCTTTTTCATTTCTGATTCTTGTTCCTAGAATCAAGAATCAACTTTTTTTTTATTATTGTTCCTGTTCCAAAATTGATTCTGGAAATAAATTTATGCCCGGGAGCAAAAAATTTATCAAGTAGATTTTTATTCTTTTTTTGTTGAGGAGAACAAAAGAATTGAATCGGATACTGTTTGGCAGGTTACCAAACGGCCCCTTAGCGAGTTTAGTGTTGAAACAAGATTTGACCGTGGACAAATGGACGCATAATTCGATGTAATTAGAAAGTTCCGTGTCTATAAATGCTTACTTCGAGTTATTTGAATCCAAACGAGGTAGTCTCCTCATTGACCATCGAGATTCAACCTTAGCCCTAAGGAAGTTATCTAGGAGGCAGCAATAGGGCGAATGCCAATAATTAACCGAATTAGGTCTCTGGCCAAGGGCGCGGTGGCCACCGCCAATAACTCCACCAACTCCGTTGGCAACTTTAAAGCATTGATAGATCTACCACATTATATCACGAAACTTTCTCTTACGTAGCCAAAGACAGCATCGACCCGATGCGCCGTGGTATTAGTAGTGACTTTGCGACTGCAACTGCAAGCCCTTTTGAAAAAACATGGACAACAAGTAGTTAGGCCATGAACATATGATATGTCGACGCATCCGCAAAAGGAAGCAACGTGAAAATGAAATCTATTTATTTTTTTATGAGAATAGGAGTTGATTCTTACACTCCACAATAGACTTTGGCTTTATCATAATCGAGTCGAGTCGAGTTAAATTGAACTCAAATCCGACTCAATCGTGGAGTCGAAAAACCATCTTCTGTTAAGATCATAGTCCCACATTATACCTTGAGCGTCGCCAAATCAACCATCTCGATGAACCTTCTAACCAAAATTTCGTTTTTTGGTTGGAAGAACTTGTGATTTGGGGAAAAACACGAAAGAAAAAAAAGGTTGGTTTATGCACCGTCTCTCTAGCATATTTAAAAAAGACCCAACGATGGCCAATCCAGCTAAGCAAAGCACCATGCAGCTTGCTTGTAAGTTTGAGACTTTTGGAAGTCATATTTTAAGGACGTGGACTATTCTTTTTCAATTCGTTTTTTTATATATTCTTCTCCGCATGGCTAAAGTTTAAAATGATTGTATTTTTCTACGGTGCTCTTATTTTGAAAATGCTGAGCCGGTGCATATCCGGGCCGACATATAGTACGATTGATTTCATAAAATGTTGACGGGGTGCGAATTAGATTTAAAATACTTTCATAAATGGGGTGTCTTATTTGCATGATTTTGATGCGGCCAAACCTATTTATCAAATCATCAATTGATTTTAATGTCATAAAATTCAAGTCTTGATTTAGACACGAGAAAAAGAGATTTTAACGCCCCGTCGGACTAAACCATCTACTTTGATATCCATCATCTATCGGTCGCATATATCATTGTTAGCGTTGAGGTCGTCAGTGCTCAACAACGAGTAAGACGGAGACAAGAATGGTGGCAGATCACGGTGGCCAGTAACAGATGAGTTAGGATTCGAGTTAGTGTGGGGTTGGAAATTTTAGATTTTGGTTTGGGTATTTTTAAATAAAAATAACGATGTTGTAAGTAAACTCAGAATACTAACTAATATCAAGGTGCAAATTGGTGTCTAGAGTTAAAACTGAATATGCTAAATTCGAAGGAAAAAAAATTTCGAGCTAAATTCGAAAAAACAGTCTCTACCGGTTACGTATGGCCGAGTGGGGACGCGTGGAGTTGACCTTGTCCCTAGTGACAGCGGGGAATGGAACTCTCGTACGTTAATCTTTTTTTTTTTGGTCAACCTCGTACGCTAATCTAATGAATTAAAAAAGACCATGCACTGCGGCTTGAAAGTGGAGACTTTTGGGAGGCATATTGATATTACAAGGATTTGGACTTTTTTTTTTTATTTTCTTCACGACGTGGCCAAGGTTTTAATTTAATCGCATTTGTCTACGTATATTTATTCCGAAAATGCCGAGCGGGTTTCGAATTGGGCGACATATAGTACAATTGTTTGGTTGGTTGAATTTGATTTCAGCTTATTCAATCCAAATTAATTACGTACCATGTAATAATACGGTTTAATTTGATGGTGATAAGGTACACTTAGTGGTTGGAAAAAATGAGTTAATTGCAACTATAAAATACTAAATGCATGTGTTTGTCATTGATTGGTTGTGCGATACAAGTAACTTTTGTTACTTATTAGTTAGCCACTAAGTTAAGTGATATGTGAAGGCCTTGCAAGACAAGATGACCTTTGAGCAATATACTCCAATGGAAAGAATCCTTCTAGCGCTTGCAAATGTCGGAAGTTTCATGGAAAAACAGACACTAGAGTAAGCTGCCTTTAGTTCAAGGAATGGCAAACGCCATTTGCAAGGTTAATGGAGTGATAAGATGTGCTAGTGATTAGAAGCTTAAGTTATGATCTAGAGATAGTGAGTGATGATTTTGAGAATTAAGTTATGATCGGTTGAGATAGCTTATGATATTCTTTTTAGAAGAGGAGAATCTATATTGAAAGTCTTTATGCGTTACATGAAGATATTTAGTATGATAAGGATTGATCTTAGAAGTTGTATGCTGAATTGTCAAGTGAGACATAAATTTACTTGTGTTTATCAGTTGGAATGATAAATGTGATCTTCATAACCGAAGGATGTGATCTTACTTTAAAAAATTTTGTGGAATTAGTGGATATGGTGAATTTTGATTGTAGTTTCCTCCATATTGAAGATGAAATGAGATGCAAGTACTCGCAATTATTCGAATGGTGAGGTAGTTCTAAAATTTGAGGATGAAATTTCTTTAAGAGGAGGAGAATTGTGACATCCGGAATTTTTTATTTTCATTGATAATATTTAGAATATAAAGTTGAGCATTATTTAACTTGGAATTTCGGATGTCATGAAGGCTTCTAATTTTGTGAGGAGCAAAGGACAATTTTTCGCAACCATAATCGCTCAGAGTTCAATTTGTCAATATTAGGTAGATAAATTTTGACATGTACGTTAGTGGTGTGGAATGACTGTATTTAACCCGCCGCCGTATCATTTGTATAAAGGGCTAGTATGTTCCGAATTTCATATATATCTAATGATATTCGAGTTTTAAAGTTACTGAATTGGAATTTTCCTAAGATCCGGCGTGGCTTACCAGTAATTCTAGTGAATTTAAGATATTTTCGAATTTATCAATGAATATTGGTGTCTTTGGCCTTTGATTTCTCTTCAATTGGCACGCCTACTCTTCATTTTTCTACCAAAATTTTAAACCCATGCTTTAATTTGAGACATTGAATTCGGTTAGCTTTAATGTCATGCATGACATCATCAATTTTAACCCTAGTTCATTAATACAAGGATGATTCATGCATATACTTAGCCGAAATAGAGAGGGTCATCTTCCTTTCTATCAAAATATCTTCTTGTGACTAATTCTATTGGGTCATTTGTATCCTAGCTAACTTCATAGGGGCCATTCGAAGCTTATTCATTGAAACATTTAAGCATTTTAACCCAAGGTTATTATAACTTTAACATTGGTTAATCAATTTTACCCCTTATAGCCTTGTATTGGCCGTGAAGATTGATCATTGAGAATACTCAAGATCCTAGGATAGAAATATCTACTTCAATAACTTCCAATTACCAACTCTCTTCTTCATTCTTTCCTTTTCAAACCCCACATTATGTAAAGGCGAAGGTCCCACACTTGTGATATCAAAGTTTCGGTCTTAATCTTTCAAGTTTGTCCGAGGTAACCCAAAGTTTTAAATCGTCAAGTCCTTATTCAAGATAAGTGAAGATTCTAGGAGTTAAGTTAGCATGATCTACCACCCGCCTGGGTGGCGCTGCTGGAACGCGCACTCTTCCTCTCGCAAAAGGTTGAGTGTTCGAATCCCGGGCGCCGCAGGGTGACTTAACCAGTGGCACGTGTGTGGTGGCTAGCACGTGTCGCCCCCAGGGTTTACTCCCCGGCTGTCGGCCGTGCGGGGGTTCCCTGGGCTATCAAAAAAAAAAAAGTTAGCATGATCTTCTTAGTACTCTTGACTTGATTGATTGTTGTTGTTAAATTTAAAAGTTGGTTAAATTTGATGGAAGGTATGAGTAAAATTAAGTAGTGGTGTGATTGGATATTGGAATGATTTGATTTGTTTTGATAAGTACTTACATACCTAAAAGGTATTTGACGGAATTTCCTTGCAAGTGTGGCAATATGTTATATGTCAAATAATGAATTTGGACTTCAGAGTGATGTTTTCATGATTTCAGACTCACCCGTCATTGGTAATATTTACCTTATGTTTTCTGATAATATTCACTTTGTGATCTCTAATCATACTCACCTTATGTTCTCTGATCATGTTTACCTTATGTTTTATGATAATATTCACCTTATGTTCTCCGATCATGCTCACCTTATATTCGCTCGTCAGATCCACTTTGTACTCGCTGGTCATATTCACTTCTATGAATATATTCACTTGTTTGATCATATTCACTTCCTGAATATACTCACTTACTGAGTATTCACTTTTCTGAGTATATTCATTTGTTTGATCATATTCACTTCCTAAATATATTCACTTACCGAGTATATTTACTTGTCTTAGTATATTCATTTGTTTGATCAATTCACTTCTTGAATATATTCACTTCTTGAGCATATTTACTTGTCTGATTATATTCATTTGTTTGATCATATTCACTTATTGAATACATTACTTACTATGATTCACTTGCTATTGCTGAGTGTACCTACTTAACAAGTGTCGCCATTTGTTGATTTGTTTAATGTGTTATTTTTTCTTGTATGAGAAATGAAAGGTAGTAAATATGTGATTATCATTACCCACATATGTGATTATAAGAAAATGGCAAGGTAATGATATACATGAAAGGTGTTGTGTACCGGATGTTAACTATTGAAACGAGTGTTGTGGATGCAATTGTTGTTATGTGAATAATTATGGAAAGTATTATGAAAAATAAATTTCTCCATCCACATATTAGTGGTGATGATGCCCCGGAGTTGGGATGCTCCGTATGTTAGGATGCCCCGGGAAGTGTTTTGAGATGCCTTGAGAGTCGAGATACCTTGTGTGTCAAGATGCCTCGGAGTTGAGATACCCTGTGTGTCGGAATGCCCTGGAGTTAGGATGCCTGAGAGTCGGGCATAAAATGATATGCTAATAACGAATATGATGCATGTCTATGTGTATGTATAAATGCATACATTCACACCTTGTCTAATGAGTGCATGTGATCATTGAATGGCATAATGAGAAATGAATTAAGGTAAGTATTTCATTATCATTAATTACATTAGAAAGAGAAGCCGTGAGACCCAGTATGGGAAGGACCACAACAAATGTTACCTCAGATGAGTTAATTCAAGATGCTAAAGTAGGACCCCCTCTATTAGGTGTGTGGTTTGGGGATGAGCTAGGTGGAAGCCAATGGGCTGATGAGGTGGGAAGCGATCGAGGGAGACCACCAACTCCTGAGATGGATGGTGGTTTGGATGTCTAGGCTTGCTTTTGGTTTAGTATAGTGGTGCTAGTTAACCCGACCCTTTTTCATAGGACTATGTATTTTGTTGTGATAGTAATTGATGTTTGTATAAAGATGAAGATATGTTTGCTATTAAACTCGTGTAATTTCTTATAAGGGATGTTGTGAAAATTTTGCAGTGCTTCCGCATGCTATTACCAATTTAAAAGAATAATTGGAAAGGATAGGTATCACACATGACATTATGGGGCGTCATGGTTCAGGCTCAACGTCAATGGATCTGGGCGTAGGTGCCGGGGGCTCAACCTCAAGCTCAATCACTGGGTCCAAGGTTCGACCTCAATGGACCTAGGCCCGGCCACGGAAACCTAGTTTTGAATGTTGGGACTCGGTAACCAACGTTGGGGTTTCCGTGCCCAAGTGTAGAGTTTTGGATCTAAATACAAATACCTAGTCATATTTTGAAAAATGTTTTTCCATTCTTTCAGAAAGGAAATCATTTTCCTAACTTTAAGCTTTAGTAAAAAAATATTTTCGGTTGACTAGGAAAACATTTTTCATTAACTAATTTTCCTAAACGAACCAAACGCCATAAAATGAGGAAAATGTTTTCCGCGAAATAAAAGGATCTTGACATAAGTAGTAAATTCCATGTTGATAAATGCCCACAGTGAGTTATTTTTTAATCCAAAAGAGATGGTCTCGACATTGACCATCAAGCTTCAATCTTAGCCCTCTTACCTAGTTAAGGAGTTATCAACTAGTACTTGTATTAGTAGTGGCTTTGATTTAACCTCATAAAAAATTAAAGTTTTCCTTGTTACAAATTTTGGCCTGATGTCACTTTGATCCTATCATTTATGAGAAGCTTTCCGTAATTAACAAAACTCTCCGAGTGTTGACGTCGACAGAAAGCCGAAGAGGCGGGAAAGGAGGAGGAGGAACGCATGCATAAATATCTTTCGTAAACATTGAAGGAAAAACGCAGAGAAGACCCAGGAGCACACGAAAACAGCTTACAAAAATTCTCTGCGAATCGATACTCTCTCTCTCTTTCAATGAGTTTGAAGCTTTTCATTTTGTGAAGTGAATGTTTTTTTGGTTTTGTTCTTCTTTGGAGTGTTTGCTTGGAGGAGTGAACGGGACGCTTCTGCGAGAATGAAGAAGTCCAAGTTTGTTGGTGGCCAGTTGGTTAGAGAGGAGAGGAGTTTCTGACTGGATCGTGTTCGGTCAAAATGGTACAAGTGTTTGTTGACATATTCTTCGGTCTGTGGAATGATTTATGTACTAGCAAAATCTTTAGTCGAATGTGATTGCTCATTGCATCGTATTTCCATCTGTTTTTGGGAATGTGCCATTCTACACTGTAGTAGCTCGCAAAATTCGAATGTGGTGCTGGACATATTGATGATGATGAAAGAGTGGTTTGGGCTGTATGAATCTAGTTTTGCCATTGAGCTTGATTGTTTATCAATCTCTTGTAAGCTCTGGGTGCGTCATATCTTTCCTTATCGTCTTATTAGAAGTCTTTTTCAGGACTGCTACTGCCCCTTCTAACTTGAGTCTCCATCCCCTTATTGTACTGGTGCCGAAGGCCTTCATTCAATGTTTCATTCAACGTGACAGCACAATCTCAAATGAGCTTATGTCTTGCCCTCGTTGGAGCCTCACCTACTTTTCCTTAGATAGTTTAATGTCTAATCCTATCTTTTCTCATGTGTTTGCTTATCCAACCGAGTAGTCTCGTCTCTACTACAGTCATTTTGCACACGATTTGGTTCTTAACAGCCCAGCACCTTGTCCTTGAAGCATTCCTAGCCTTATTGCCACATTATATAATTTTCTCTTGAGCTTAAGCGGCTTCTCTAGAAAAATTTGCTCACTTGAAGAAATTTGGTTTTAGCATGAAGCATTTGAATCTTTAGTATCTCTTACTTCAATAGGTAAGATGCATTCCTATCCAGACGTATTGGGAAGGCCTGACTTTTTTAGGTGCTTATATGCGGGGCTCTATGTCTGTTTTGTATGTAGACATAAGTGGAGGATCGTGCCTTCTACTGCAAGAAAAGTTCAACTTTTGAGGAAATAGTTTTTCCAAACACATAAACCTGATTATTGTTAAATATGTCTTGAATTTTATGTACTCGGTCCGGTCCATGACCCGACCCGACATATTTTTGTGCGACCCGAAAAGTGGAAAGGAAATTGAGATTTGTTCGCTTGCTGCGGGTTGGGCCGATCGGGAGCCCTATTTTACACGGTGGCTAGGTTTTCTCATTGTAGAACAGAGAGTTTTGTTTTCAGAGAGTTTTGGTGAGCCGTGAGGTTTTGTCGTTGTTTCGACTTCTGAAATTTGTACTCTCTTTTGATTATAGTGGAATCTGTCTTGCCTCGCCCGTGGACGTAGATCACTTCGTGATCGAACCACGTAAATTTCTGGTGTTCTGTCTTTTTCGTTTACGGATCCGTTCCCAACATCTCTCATGTTGGTACTTTCGTTCTCGTTTTCTTAGTCTAGAGTGATGTTTTACAAAGTTAATCCTTTCCTGAAGTGCATATTCCATCCTGTTATTACTGATTCCTTTTCATTTTTCTGAATCTTAACAAATTCTTGAAACTGCTGATGTCCTCTACCCGCCTCTCATGCTTCTTAATGTTGAGATTTCATTTAGTATATTTGTTGTAATTGACTTCACATTCTGTAAATCGTTATCTAGATTTTGCCTGTGTCTGTTCTATTGTGGATGTGCCTTAAGTACATTAAAACTCTGATGTCACCTTTAATCGGAGTCCTATTTGGGACCTGTAATTTACATGCTCTAAACTTGCACCAGCTCTTCCGTGTTGATGTGGGATCCAAGGAGCTGATTCTACAGTGACTGAATCGATAGAGGCTTCAGTGAACCAATATCATTAGACTCCCTAATTTTTTTTGTCTATATGCAGGTTAGTGTTGGATCTTTTGTTTGGTTGGAAGATCGTGATGTGGCTTGGATAGATGGTGAAGTTGTGGAAGTTAAAGGTCCGGAGCTGAAAGTCCTCTGTTCATTGGGCAAGACGATATGGAATTTGCCAGATAATGTGATTCTGAAATTTTCTCTTTTTCTTCTGTTATCTTGAAAAGCCTTTCTGTAATCTGCTGAAGAAATTGTGTGTAAATGTTAATGACTATTCTAGCAACTTGAGTAGACTTAAGTCAGAGATTGGATGATCTATATTTTTCTCATTATCGAAGAAACTTCGCTCTCAATTCTCCCGACATTGAGCTTTTTCATTGTGGATTTCTTCTTTTGATGGAGTTACAGGTCCATGTGAAGGCCTCAGATGTATATGCTAAAGATACTGAAGCACCACCAAGTGGAGTGGATGATATGACAAAGCTGGCTTATATGCATGAGCTAGGAGTTCTACAGAATTTGTGGTTGCGATATAATAAGAATGAAATATATGTGAGTGTTAGAGTTGACGAATACTTCGGGGACCCTTGTTTCTCGTACCGGGCATGCCCACATAACCTTAGGGAAACCGAAGTATAATCTGACGATATGTGACTCATGCACACGGAATGCGGGGATTCAGGGGCAGCGCCCCCGACACAAGGGAGCTGCTGACTGGATAGCAGGCGGGGACCCCAAAACAACATTGGTTTTGCTAGCTCGTTTGTTATGGGATCAAAGGGATTTTGATAGGCTTGGACTTTGGGCCCATTTAAGTCCTATATATATTATACTCGTATGAGAGATCATTATAACGAATGGTTGTAGTTGTAAACCTAAATCACAGTGGAATCCCTTTGCAGGACGTAGCCCTATTCAAAAGTGAACCTGGGTAAACTCGTGCATCATTTAATTTTCTTCTATTCTTTGCATGATCGTTCTAATTCGATTTGCGATATACCCCCGTCAATTGGTATCAGAGCCAAGGTCAAGGAATTAGGGTTTATCTGAGATGTCAGGAAGGTCATGGATTGAGATCGGAAAATTTGATGGGACGCGGTTCGACCTGTGGAAGATAAAGATGGAAGATCTACTTTGTGATCGAGATCTCTAGTCAACAATCTTAAGGGAAAGGCCGGTTGTTGTGACGACTAGTGTCGTGATTGGCAAGGAAGCTAATGCAACTTCCAAACAGTCAGATCCAAAGGAGATTGAGGACTGGGATCGAACCGATCGAAAAGCAAAGGGTTTGATCCGGCTTTGTCTCGAAGATTCCATTCTGACGAACGTGATGAACGAACCTACGGCCAGGAATTTATGGCAGAAACTGGAGTCGCTGTACCAAAGTAAGTCGCTGGTAAATAAGTTGTTCTTAAGGAAGAAACTTTATAATCTTCGGATGCATGAAGGCGATTCATTTTCTGCACATCTGTATAACATTAACACATTGATAAGTCAACTCGTATCAATCGGTGTTAAGTTCCAGGATAATGATAAGGCGGTAACACTACTCTGTTCACTGCCAAATTCGTGGGATAACCTAATTGTGGTAATCAGTGGTGGGGACAAGGAATTGTTGTATGATAATGTGTGTTCGGCCTTGTTATCAGAGGAGACATGAAGAAAGGGGTCAGGAAATTCTAGTAAAAAGGCGTTGGCTGCTAGGGGTAAGCCAGCAAAGAAGGCTCTAAATCGGAAAGGGTTTAGATCCAAATCTCATGGACAATCAAAGAGTAGGGAGAGGAGGGTATAGTGCTGGAGATGTCAAGAGTGGGGCCATATGATGTGAGATTGTAAAAACAAGCCCGTTTCTAAGAAAGAAGCTGAATCATCCTCTGGCATGAAGGAGGACGAGATAGGAGATATGTATGTGGCTGCTGCATATATGGCGCAGTCAGACAAGGATGTTTGGTTCGTTGACACCGGTGTTTCATACCACATGACACCTCATAGACACTGGTTTTGTGAATATGAGAAATATGATGGTGGAGATGTCGTGCTCGGAGATGATATTGCAGTTCAGATTATCGAGCTTGGTAGGGTGAAGCTGAGGATGAGTAATGGCACAGTAAAGACTCTTCCAGATGTGATACACATACCCTCAATGAGTAGAAACCTGTTATCAGTCGGTAAATGGCTAATTCAAGGCTTACTTTTAGCTGTGATAAAAATTCGTGCAAGATGACTCGAGGTTCTATTGTGACTGCACGAGGAATCTGTTATGGAACGTTGTACAAGTTGCTCAGGAAAATAGTGATTGTTGGTGGCGGGTTCATCTCTGACAAGGCAAATGAAGATGGATATGACACATCCATGTTGTGGCATAAGAGGCTAGAGCATATTGGTGAAAAGGGTTTGTCTACCTTAGCTTCGAGTCAAATGGTAAAGGGAGTACCAGATTGCTCTATGGATTTCGGGTTCTGTGAACACTGTCTTCATGGAAAACAGAATCGAGTTAGTTTCCAACACACCGGTACGATAGCAATAGAGATTATGGAGCTGATTCACAGTGATGTTTTTAGGCCTACTTCGACTCCATCTATTGGAGTATCCAGGTACTATGTATCGTTCATAGATGATTTTTCGAGATATAGTTAGATTTATTTTATTAAAAGTAAATCAGATGTATTTGAAAAATTTTGAGAATTTAAGGCTTTGGTTGAAAACCAATTGGGCAGGAAAATCAAGATACTTCATATGGATAACAAAGGTGAATTCTATTCGGACAAGTTTGAGTAGTTTTGTGTAGATAATGGTATCGTGAGGCAGAAAACAACCTCATATACGCCCTAATAGAATGGGGTGGCCGAAAGATTAAATTGGTCACTCATAGAAAAGGCAAGATGCATGCTAAGTTGGGTAGGTCTGGATCCTGAATTTTGGGCAGAAGTTGTAGCCATGGCTAGTTATTTGAAGAATCGGTCACTGTCCTCATCAGTGAAGGATCGTACACCATACGAGGTAGTGTTTGGGAAGAAGCCGAATCTGTCACATGTTCGAGTGTTTAGATGTGACGCATATGTTCATGTACCCAAGAAGAAAAGAGGTAAGCTTGACAATAAGTTTGAGAAGAACATATTCGTCGGATACAAGGAAGGGGTCAAGGGCTATAAGTTGTGAAATCCAAAATCAAAGATCATCGTATACAACAGGGATGTTGTCTTTCATGAAACACAATCCTAGGCAAGCATACAGAAAAGTGATAAGCCCAAGAAAGTGGTAGTGCTTGAAGAAAGTCCTAAGACTAAAACTGTGGAGATGACTCCACAAGATATATCAGCAGAGTCTGATTCTGATATGGAGCAAGGGGACTTGGTTAATGAAGTCGAGGATGCAGATTCGGATGAAGACCCGGACACCAACAACATGTCGGTCCTCAGGAGATCAACACGGGAAAGGCGGAAACCACTTCGGTACTCACTTAGTGCATTGAGTACGTTTCATGCCGTAAGCATCACCGGAGATGATCCTAGTTCTGTAAAAGAGGCGAGATCCATGGATGACGCGAATCAGTGGGAGCTCGCAATGATAGATGAGATGCAATAACTTGATTAAAACGAGACATGGAGCTTATGTAAATTGCCTAAGGATAGAAAGGCAATTAGGTGCAAATGGGTGTTCAAGCGAAAGTTGAAACCGGATGGGACATTGGAGAAGTACAAGGCACAGCTCGTGGCCATGGGGTATTCTCAGATCAAGGGAATTGACTATGACGAGATTTTCTCTCCGGTAGCGAAATTGACCTCGATACGATTTGTTATATTCATAGCAGCTGCATAAGATCTTGAGGTGGAACAAATGGATGTAAAAACAGCTTTCCATCATGGGGATTTGGAGGAGGAGATTTATATGAGGCAACCAGAAGGCTTTGAAGCAAAAGGAAAGAAGAATCTGGTATGCAAACTGAAAAGTCCCTATACAGGCTGAAACAATCACCGATGATGTGGTACCAAAAGTTTGATACGTACATGCTCCAGTTTGATTTTGTGCGTTCAAATTCTAACCACTGCGTTTATGTGAAGAGAGCGGGCGATCAGTTTGTCATTCTCATGCTATACGTGGATGAGATGCTTTTAATCGAGAATAGCATGAAGATGGTGAAATCTGTGAAAAATTTGTTGGCTAGGAAGTTTGATATAAAAGATTTGGGGCCTGCAAATTTTATTTTGAGTATGCAAAATACGAGAGACCGCGAGAAACAGAAGCTATGGCTAGGGCAAGAGAAATACATCAAAGAAATGTTGAAGAAATTTAACATGGCGGACTGCAAGCATGTTGGTACTCCCATACCTTTAGGGATCAAATTATCTGCGGAATAGTGTCCTAAAACAGATGAGGAGACTGAAGAGATGGCCCGAGTTCTGTACGCAAGTGCAATGGGTAGCTTAATGTACACTATGGTGTGCACGCGTCCGAATATAGCCCAAGCAGTGGGAGTCTTGAGCCGATATATGTCCAACCCGGGTAGAGAACATTGGAATGCAATAAAAAGAGTTTTCAGGTATTTTCGTGGAACTTGGAATTTTTCTTTATGTTTTGAAGGTACAAGGAATGTAAATATCCTTGATATCGTAGGCCATGTATATGCAGATTGGGGTGAAGATATTGATAGTAGACGATTCATTAGCGGGTATGTTTTCACATTATTTGGGGTTGCAGTGAGTTGGATGAGTATGAGGCAAAGCGTGGTAGCACTCTCTTCTACAGAGGCTAAGTACATGGCTCTTACTCATGCCGGAAAAGAGGCCATATGGTTACGACGGTTGTGCTTGGAGCTTGGTTTTGAGCAAGGTGCAGTAGAGGTGAGATGGGACAATCAAGCGGCTATTTATTTAGCTAAGAATCCAGCGTTTCACTCACGTACAAAGCACATCAACATTCAATATCACTTTATCTAAGAGAAGGTGGAGAAGAAAGTGGTTTGGCTTGAAAAGATCGACACTGTGAAAAATAGTTCAGACTTCCTTACTAAAGTTGTCACGGTTGCGAAGTTTGAATGGTGCTCTGCCACGATTGGATTGAAGAGGAGTGATGTTGGAAAGGCTCTCATTTGCGTGAAGTATCCACCAAGTGGGAGAATGTTGGAGTTGGCGAATACTTCGGAGAACCTTGTTTCTCATACCGAGCACGCCCACATGACCTTAGGGAAATCGAAGTATGATCTAACGACATGTGACCCCTGTACACGGAATGCGGGGATTTGGGGACAGCGCCTCTAACACAGGGGTCCCGTTGACCGAACAACGGGCGGGGGTTCCAAAACAACATCGTGTTTGCTGACTCGTTTGTTATGGGATCAAGGGGAATTTGATAGGCTTGGGCTTTGGGCCCATTTAAGTCCTACATATACTGTACTTGTATGAGAGATCATTATAACGAATGACTGTGGTTTTAAACCTAAATTATAGTAAAATCCCTTTGTAGGACGTAGCCCTTTTCGAGGGTGACCCTGGGTAAACTCGTGTATCATTTAATTTTCTTCTATTCTCTGCGTGATCGTTCTTATTCGATTTGCGATACACCCCATCAATGAGTTCCCTCATCTTTAGGTTGTCTCCTTTTCCTGGACTGATTTTGGAGGAGTCCAACGGATGGTGCTGACCAAATATACTGTTATTTTTACAAATGGTTTAGCATGCTAATGTTAATCTTATGATGGTTTCAGACTTACATAGGAAATATACTGATTGCTGTAAACCCCTTTGCGAAATTACCTCATCTCTTCGATAGCCATATGATGGCTCGATATAAAGGGGCAGCTTTTGGGAAGCGGAGTCCACATCCTTTTGCTGTAGCAGATGCCGCGTACAGGTGCTGCTTTATCTTAATATTTGACTTTCTATGGCCTTTTACTTCATATGTAATTGGAGTGCTGTTGATATGTGTAGACTCATGATCAGTGATGGGAAAAGTCAGTCAATCTTGATTACTGGTGAAAGTATGGCGGGTAAAACTGAGAGCACAAAGCTACTTATGCGTTATCTTCCTTATTTGGGTGGGCGAGCTGCTGCAGAGGGCAGAACCGTTGAGCAGCAAGTTTTGGAGGTAACTAAGTACACCAAAGAATATTGAGTATTTTACCTCTACAATTACGTGACTTGCACTGCAGGCACTTACAATACTGCAATCTTGCAGTCTAACCCTGTACTAGAAGCATTTGGTAACGCCAGGACCGCGAGGAACAACAACTCAAGGTGTGATTATCTTCGTGTATGGACATAAATATTATTGCATATGGTCAGATCCTTTGCTACCTCTCCAGTTGGTCTCATCTTCTCTGTTTGATAAATGTTTCAGTCGATTTGGTAAGTTTGTGGAGATTCATTTTGACCAAAGGGGACGGATATCTGAAGCTGCTGTCAGAACTTTTTTGTTGGAGAGGTCACGTGTTTGTAAGATCTCTGTTCCTGAGAGAAACTATCACTGTTTCTATATGCTTTGTGCTGCTCCTCGGGAGGTGAGGATCTAGATTTCCAATCAAGCATTCTTTCAAGATGTTTAGACCAAGCCTTTTATCCTCTTTTATTTATACCACCAAAGAAAAGCATGCCATGGAAGTGCATCACTTTTGGAGACGAGTTGTAAGAAGAGATGAAGAGGGACAAAACTATATTACTAGAATAATATATGGTCTGTTCTTGCTAAAGGAGGTTAAATTGATTGCGACATAACTGACTAGATATTATTGTTATAATCCCAGTAGAAATTAACAAACAGAGATTTATAACGAAATTTAATCTCCTATTGGTAGGCCTATCCCCTTTTCATGTTTCAAAATGAGATCAATTTCTTATCGTCGTCCTCTAATTAAGATTGGTAAGCAGTAGGTTGATATGAGCTATGTGATTTTTGTTGGTAAGTTTCCATTTTTACCGAGTGAACTTATCATTGAACCCGAGATTTTGCCGCTGAAATGTTTGGGTCAAGCAAAAGCTCTTTTCCCCACAAAGGCCAGATCCTGCAGGGCACCGAAACGGTGTGGGTAGCATTTAATTTTTCGATTATTTAATTCAATGTGGGGTAACTTCCCTGTGAGTTCCATCTAGTATTTTATTAATGTTAGTGTCTTTGCCAACATTTAGCATTAATCTGAGACGCTCTTTTCTATTTTTACATCATCATTTATGTCTGCTTCCTTTTTAGCCATTACTTTAAAAAATCAGGGCTAGAGGTGGTTGTTTCTTTTGTCTAACCTTTGGTATTGTGGTATTTGTTTGATAAGTGTGATGTTATGACCATGAGAGATAACAAAAGGCTAAAAGCAGAATTTTTTAGGCCCTGTAAGAGGGGGGCAAAATCTCAGTTTCAATCAGAATCTTACTTTTGTGATCATTCATTAAATTGAATTTATTGGGCTCTGTACTTTCTTTGGTGCTTCTAAAATGTCAATTTTTGCAAAGGCGTGTCATCATCTCAGAAAAAAAGTATTCTAGGTAGGTCTTTGAGGACATACTGAACATTTCATGCTATCTGTGTCGCAAAAAGTTTGTGATATAGTGAAGGATTTTTTTCCTTTCATTTAAAGAGCTCTTAAAACAAGATTACCATGCTTCAGTTTTGTTTGACAGGAAATCCAGAGGTTCAAGCTAGGACACCCAAGAACATTTCATTATCTGAATCAATCAAACTGTTTTGTGTTGGATGGTGTTGATGATTCGAAGGAATACATTGCGACTAGGAGAGCAATGGCTATCGCTGGGATAAGTTCTCACGAGCAGGTATACGAGGGAACACGTAAGTGATCCTTTGGAGCACATACCCCTTTGGCTCTTTTCATTGATTTGTGTCTTTTCAGGACGCAATATTTCGAGTGGTAGCTGCAATTCTTCACCTCGGGAACGTTGAATGTGTGGAGGGAAAAGAAATAGATTCCTCAACGCCCAAGGATGAAAAGTCTCGGTTTCATTTGAAAACTGCGGCTGAGCTATTAATGTATTTAAGCCATTTTATTTACAGATGAAAGGAGTGTTAGACATGCTATCCTGCTACACTCTAAATGCTCTCATGCAAAAAAATTTGCAGCTTCCTAAGTGTAAGGTCTTTTCAGGTGTGATATGAAGGCACTGGAGGATTCTCTTTGCAAGCGTGTAATTGTACCTCCTGGTGGTGAAACCATAACAAAGTTCGCGGATCCAGATTCTGCAGCTGGCCAAAGAGATGCTCTGGCAAAAACTGTGTACTCAAGTTTATTTGACTGGTGAGTTTCTGAAGCTGTCCTTTGAGATTATGTACTTCGAAAGTTTGCTTTGGGTTTCATTGTTTTATTCGTATTCAGTGTTTCTTCCTTTTTTCTTTTGAGTACTTGGTGCTTGTTGAAATGGAGTGAAGCCTGGATGACGATTTATCATTCCTTGTTTCACAGGATTGTAAATAAGATCAACAAATTCCAATGGTCAAGATTGTCACGCTCTGGGTCAAGACCGTAGCACTCGGTCCTGGCTCAGTCGTGATTCATTTTTGTTCGGGGGATTTATATTGCGGCGTCCTATTACACTATTCTTTGGTTACGCACAAGCGAAAGCTATTATACTCGATAATAATTACAAAAACAACAACAAGAGCTGGAAAGTATATTATACAAGCACACTTAATTTACATTATAGATGCTTAAATTACAAGCCCTCCTTCCTATGGGCCTTCTTGGTTATTTGTTTACATCCGGATCATGTCAGGTCCTTCGCATACTATCCACATGGCTGCGGTTATCCTAGCTTCACTACCACCGTCCCTTCACAAAAAGCAAAAGTTAGCTCCTTCCCAACCTCGATCGACTGGCTACGGTCCTTCAACGTTCCCGTCGGGCGCGTTATCACCAGCAGCCCTGGGTGGCCCGTCAAAATCGGCTAAGGGTCCCAAAAGATCTCCATCAAACCACACAAATCACGCTTCATAACGATGGGGGACCAGCTCGTTAGCACTTTCTTGAGCCCAAACCGTGGTACTACACTTACGATATGTGACTTCTGTTTCTACATCGACAACATCTATAACTTGAACATGCATTTCTACTAGGAGACCGAAGTGAACAAGTGGTGGCTAAGCCATACCTACAAGGCTGAAAATATAAAGGGTGAGTAACATAACTTAGTAAGTTAAATTCACTATGCTTCGGCTAAGAGATAGCCTCGCTATTGAAAAAGAGAATAACCGTTTCCGTTGGCTTGTTGATGGTAAATCAATAGCAAAATGCTTCTTACCTTGCATATGTGTTAAACATGGCATGCTCATCAAATAAGAGAACCTCAAGCATGGTTTTCAATGTTGCATGCAAAGATCGACACACGGGATTCATTATTTCTCAACCAATATCTATCAGTTCCTCCGGTATTCACCAGGCATCCAATACTCCATCGGGCATCGCCTCAAAATCCATCGATAGTGGCATCATCTCGAAATTCATCAATGACGGCATCGCCCCAAAATCTATCGACGGCGGCAATGTCCTGAAATCCATCGGTAGTGGCCTTAGTCTCTCGTGTGATCATGCAAATAGCAACATACAATCCGGTTTATTATCTCGATAATTAACCCATGTATTCAAATCCAAAGGCGTGCCGTGTTCGTGATTTCATAATCTCTAGGACAATTGCCTAACATGCCGAGCACGATCTAGGGCTCGTGGCTCGATCCACCATGCCGAACGCCGGCTCGAAGACAGACTTAGCCTGGGTCTACACATCTTAATATAAATCCGCATCGAGCCGAGCTCGTTCCGTAGCACCATAACATGAGTGCATGACCGTACGATGCCCCGTTCCGCGCTTCGGTTGTGCCTTGACTCACGACTATGAAGCGAAACAACAAGCATACATGCAAGCGTCCAGCATTACAAACATGGTCACCACTCGAGCCCAAACGCACAACATCACATCCTAACCAAAGAATAGGGAATTCACTTACTCTAGGGTCACGGGTAGTTCTAACAATCGGTGTCCAGTGATGGTGAGGCGGGCAAGAGGGAGTGATCGAGAGAGAGGCCGAGAGAATGGCCGAGAGAGAGAGAGAGAGAGAGAGAGAGAGACTGAGAAAGGAAGAGATGCCGAGAGGGTGATGGTGTGTTCAGTTTGAGGAAAGAAAAGGAATGAATGGTGGTCCTCCTATTTATAGACTAAGTTATAATGATTAACTTGCCAAATGGACCAATCAATTGCATTAAGGTGATGCCTACAATTAGAGGAAATCTTATCTAATCTTAGACTCCATTATTGTTGATCCCATTTGGCTAACAAGTGTCCTGTTAGGGTTATTATGCCCTAAGCTTATGGTATATGAGTCACCCTATTCATTTATGACTATAGGGACACCTAAGCCCCTAATGATGGTTTCTCCCATAACTGGCCTTAACTTGGTCTTCATTCTCGTCTTCCAAGTTCCTTGGGCGTGACTCTCGAAAGCTCTCAAGAACACACTCAATTATTGGAGGTCTTATAATATAACATCATCCCTAATAATTAGCCCTCAATTATTGGTTAAATGTTGACTTGATCAAATTGGCTTCTTGTTCTCCAAGCTTGGCTGTGTAAGGCTTGATCTTGTCTTTCATGGGCACCGACTAATTCACTAAGGACAACCTAATTATGGTTCGCCTCCTTCATTAAGTGCATCCTCCAAAATCAATAATGATACTTAGAAAAAATGCCTAAGTAAATGAGAATTTACAAATCTAAAATGATCGACGAACCTATTCGAATTGTGGTTCGGTGTAAGAATGTGTCTAAACATGACCAGGTATAACTGAGCCAAAGTCCGGGTTAAATGGTGCAAGTTTGGACCAATCGGACTGACTAGGCGTGTGGCCTGTTTGGTCGAGTCTGACCGGGCTCAGGGCTTGGTATACAACTAGGCCACACAGGCATTGTATCAAGCACGGAGCCGAGCGCACGAACGTGTTGCCGGGCCGCACAAACGGTGCGCCAAGCGCAATGCTGGGTCACACGAGCAAGGGACCGGTTCAAGGACCGAATATATGTAATGGCTCACGGACAAAAAAATTGCATGGCTCGTAGCCAAGTCTGTTAGGCACAGAACTAGGTCGAAACCAAATCTGATGGGCGCAAAGCCTGGCAAATGGGTCAGACACAATGACTGGCACACGGCTGGGCACGTAGCCGGTCTGTGGCCTAGCTGACGGGAACAAGGGCCGGTCATGTCCGAGCATAAGGCTTGGCCGGTATAGCTGGCACAAAGCCTGGTCTACGACTGAGCCATGAGGCTTTTGGCCTGGCACATGGCTCATGCATAACCTACCCGACTCAACGGGTCAATCCATGGCCAATTTGCAACTGGTCCTCATTTGACTATCTACAACCCATGGTCAATCATCGGTTGTCATATGGTCACATGGAATTAAGTACTATAAAATCAATCTATAGTCATCCGCGACTAATACATGGCTGAGCGAAATCACTCGTGATCGACACATGCCTACATGGCGCTAATCTATGGTTGTCTCGGACAGTCCCACTAACGATTCTTATAGTCAAAAGGTCGATCCATGGTCATATTACTTTAATCGATTTGCATGATCGGAAAGTCATTCCATTATCGATCCCATGACCAATCCATGGGCTATCTTTCGATGGAACCATGACCAACCCTTCGTACGCTCATTTCGACGATATTGTCTGTCCCATTAACGGCCCTCAGATCGGACCGCCCGCCAAGTCCATGGCTATTTACCTTTGGTCGTCTTGGCCCAAATTAGGGATGTCACAATTCTCTCCCTCTAATAAAATTTCATTTTCGAAATTTGAATGTAGACCTAGTTCCTCGAACAAGTATAGGTACTAACGCTTCATGATTTCTTCACTTTCCCAGGTGTCGCGCCGCGCTTTTTATTGGGACTTTCGGGATTTGCGCACTAAGGAAGAATTTCTGTATAAGGGTCTCTCCTAAACCATACTTCACGTGACAGCGGATGGTAATTTCCTATTTAGTCTAAGTTTGTGATTTTGGAGTCACCACTAGACATTATTGGTAGGTAGACTAGAAATCTAATCGGGGTATGAGAGATATACCACGATTCTACGAACTAAAGATTCTGAGTATGGAGACTTGCTCACGTTATTGATCCCAAATCGAGATCTCTAAACGCCCTTTCGGTACCTAAAAATGATGCGATGTCTAACATGTCATGCAAATTTCCGAGGCTTACCCACTAATTATATCCATTCTAATCGCTAGAAAAACCAATCAAGTATTAAATGCGCAATCAATGTCAATCAAATCAATCAATCCTAAATGGTCTCTAAAAATAAAAATCAATCAAAACATCCAAACCCTAATGAAACTCTAAAAGCTTATTCATTTCATGATTTACATTTTTTAGAATTTTAGGATTTTTTAGGGGTTATAACTCCTGAATTTGAGATTTTCTAAAAATATCACTTTGGCACTTTCAAAAATTCAAATTTCACTTTCTAAGATTGGTCACAGTGTTTTTAAACTATTCTGTGAATTTTTAAAATTTTTGAATTTTTTTTTGGAAATTGATTTTTTGAGAATTTCATTAACTAAGAATTGATTTTTATGATTTTCTGAAAATTTTTATGAATTTTCCAATTTTTTTCAATTTTTTATTGATTTTCTAAATTTCTACATTTTTTATTTGTATTTTATGAATTTTCTGAAAATTTTTGAATTTTTATGAATTTTATAATTTTTTAATTTTTCTGTGAATTTCTTATTTTTCTGAAATTTTTTTTCGAATTTCTAAAATTTTTTATATTTTTTTGATTTTACAAAAAAAATTTGAATTTTTTTATGATTTTTTTAAAATTTTTAAAAATTTTATTTTTAATTATTTTAATTATTTTTTAAAAATTCGCGCTGAGAAATGAACCGGACCGGCCCGGTTCAACCCGGTTCAGCTGAGCCAACCGGGCGTTGCCGGCGCCAATCATCTCCTCCGGCAAGCATGACGCCGGAAACGGCATCATTTTCCTTTCTGTTCACTGAGGCGTTTTATTAAACACCTCATAGGCATGAACCCTAGTTCTATGTTCTTGAGGCCACCAGTTTGAATCATTCTTCGGCGACCTTTTGGTGAGAGTTTCGTCATTCTGATTGATCCATTGTAAAGTTCATGTATTCTATTTTCAGTCCGATCCATTTGGCACATCGTTGGACATCTGCTGGCCAACGTAAAACTGACCCAAAAAACCTAATTTGCTAACTATCCTAAACTATCTATTCAAGCCCACAGATTATCATACAAATCGCCCTAGCCATCTACGTCGATCTCAATCGATATAAAATCATCAAACAAGGGGAGAAAATGCTAACTTGGATGGCCTATGGCCATGGGGATGCTCTGGCGAGATCCTCCAAATTCCGGCGAGATAGTTCACGAAATGGCCGATTCGGTTTATGCATTTTTAATGCCCAAAAATGCAATCAAACAACACAAAATATGTTTAGAAATGTGTTCTAAGCATTCAGAAACTCAAAATCTGAGAGAAGATTACATAATCAGCAAGATTGAACTAAATCATGCACTATGAGAGGTTTTTACCTTCTTCGAATGCAATCAAATCGGAGTTCCTAGAATAAGTAATGCTCGCGGAGTTGTTCTTCAACACTCAGACTTCCAACTAGTGGTCTTGGCTTTGCCGGAAGTGCTCTGAGCACGCCAGCCAAGCTCAATTTTCAGGTGTTCACGGCCAACTCCTGTTCTAGTTTGCTGGTGAGGAAACTCACCATTGAGACCCATTTGTCAATGCTTTTCGATCGGAAAGGCATCAATCGCTCGGTCTCAGGGAGTCTCTACTCACCTCACATTCAATCTCTCTCTCTCTTTTGCACCTATTCTCTCTCTCCTCTCTCTCTGGCAACTCATCGAACACCTTCTCCTCTACAATGTTTAGTTTTTCTTCATTTTTGTTCATCAAAATTTCCACCCAAAGTTCGTTAGAACCGGCTTCCGATCTGTTGGATTGGTTCCCTAGTGCTAGCTGAAGATTCTCCAGTTGGCCAAGTCGATTTTCATGTGTCAAATTGGCTGGAAAAGATTGGCAAAGTCGTGGGCTTGAAATGCTTTTTTTGGGTTTAATGGGCATTCTGAGCGAGTCGAGTAAGGGAGATAAACAACTCGGGTTAGGTCGGGTTGACCCGGTCGACCTGTCAGACCCTAGTTGGTCTAAATTCATAAATAAAGCTCAATTTTGACCCAATTTTCAAAGTTAAACCCCTAAATTGAATTTCTCATCACATTTTGAACCCAAATATGTGATTTTCCCTAATTTTTGTGATAATCATGTCCAAGATTTTTACATTTTTGTATACGGGTTAATAGGATTTTGTTCAATTTGATGTCCTAATGACCTGATTAGATAAAATTGATGTCAAAATTGAATTACCCACATCTAATTAACTCTAGAAACGATGGTCTCATGGTTCAACAATTTCATATTGGGCACAATTCCCAATTTCATATTGGACTCAAAACTCTTAATTTTCAATTAAATTTTGGGGTTTTCTAATTTCTATGACAAATTGTGCAATTGGACTGACCATTATATAATTCAAGATCCCAGAATCATTTATTGTGAAGACACTATGACTTAAAAATGACTAAAACAAATTTAATTGCATTTTTGGTTCAATTCGGGTTTGATTTTGCCCAATTTTGGAAAAACATATACCCGATTGAGATTTTTTAAAATTGATGATGTATTAATGAAATTAGATTTAAAATAAGACTAATGACTATTTTTATGGAATTTTATGATTCCATTTGGTATTTTTCTTGATTTTCTCACTTATTTTGACTAAAAGAAATTAAGGAAAAATGCAGAAAAATACTAAAAAAATTATTTTTTGGTTTAAAAATAGGTTTCTAGGCTTGGCCAAGATTCCTAGTCCTAATTTTGAGATTTCTGAAAATATGAAAAAAAATAAGCTAAAAATCAGGTATTAACACCAGGTGACTTCTTCTATTCCATGATGGTGCCATAGGATCTTTACTATAGGGATGGTATTATTTCTTAATTCTTGCTCTTTTCGGTCCACGATCCGCATCGACTTTTCTATATAAGACACCTTACTTTCTAATTCAACCTTGTCGAAATTTAGGACGAGTGCCGGATCAGACTCGTACTTTCTCAATATCGATATATGAAACACATTATATACCTGAGCAAGTTTTGGTGGCAATGCCAACCGATAAGCCAAATTTCCTATTTTTTCTAGAATTTCAAAGGATCCTTAACTGGCATATAACATGCACTACACCCATTTTATTGCATTTGCATCATTCCTCTCATAAATGATGCTGGGTTAATATCACGAAATACCCTAAACTGGTATACTTGTACACATTTACCCCAAACTATTTTTTTGACCATAAAAAACCCTAAATTGTTACATCTGTAACAATTTTACTCCGAACATACCACAAAAAACTCCAAACTGGTACACATGTGACAATTTTACCCCGAACTAATTTTAATATTATTTTTTTATTTTTTGAATTTTTTTGAATTTTTTTATTTTATTTTTTTTTCTTCATCTTCAACCTCTGGCCGATCGCCGGTTCGGCGATTGGCCAAAGGCGGAAGCCAATGAGGGAGACCCTCGCCTGCATTGGGCGAGGGCCGCCCTCAACGGCGTCGGGCGAGGGCCGTCCTTGCCGGATTGCCTCACTGGTATCGGGCGAGGGTGGCCCTCACCTAACGCAAGCGAGGGAGGCCCTCGCCGGCTTCCGGCTCTAGCCGGTCGCCGAAGCGGCGACCGGCCAAAGGTTGAAAATGAAAAAAAAAGAAAAGAAAAGAATAAAAAAAATTTAAAAATTTTAAAAATTTTTAAAAAATAATATTAAAATTTTAATTCAGAGTAAAATTGTCACATATGTACCAGTTTGAGGTTTTTTATGGTAATTTTAGGATAAAATTATCACAGGTATACCAGTTTGGGGTTTTTTGTGGTAAAAAAAATAGTTTAGGGTAAAATTATCATAAGTGTACCAGTTTGGGGTTTTTTTATGGTCAAAAAAATAGTTTTGGGTAAATGTGTCACAAGTATACCAGTTTAGGGTTTTTCGTGGTATTAACCCAAATGATGTTTACATCTTGTGGTGATTTGATGATTCGTGTTGTCGATGTTTTAGATATCTTTTTGCTAAGCTTTATGCTTACTCCCGTGGTTATTTATCTTTTCGGATTAGTAGATATGCCATCTGTTCCTCCCGCTATCTATAACGCTCGTTATGGAGCTCTTGTTGATTTTATATTCCATTGGGAGGACGTGACCTTTCCTGAGTTTCCGAATGTTGTTTTTGTGAGGTTTGTGTCCACGTTGTGGGTTGATGTAGGCTTTGCGCTAAGGTTAGATTCATACCATTTCATTGCATTGTTTATCCGCCACCAGGGACAGCTTTGGGGTTCACTTCCATTTCTGGATACTGACTCAGACTCAGGGTCGGATAGTGATCCTAATATGGAGGAGTAGTTGGGCGACCAGATGGACGACTTTTTGAGGTAGCACGACCCAAATGATGGACCTTTTTGGATAGGGTCGTATAGTTGTTGGAGCAAGGTAGCATTTAGGAGTGGTTGTGTAGGTGGAGTAGTATACCTAACCTTCCAGGGGCGACTTATCTTTTGATTTGTATATTTGTACTGTCACGACCCGAGCTCCCATCGAGCCCACGACATGCCGCCTCCGGTTGATCAGTTGCGACGTCCCAGGTTGTCGCCGACCTCATCTAAACATCATAAATTTAATTGCGCACACGAAAACCATAAAACACCCCGACAAAAATTTAACTGGTACATTTCCATTACTCGATCAAACTTGTACCACCATATTTACAAAATACAAATCTTAGTTTACCAGTGCACACATTACTAACCCTTTAAGAGTAAAACAAAAACCGATGACCTGTCATCCAATTCGTAACAACCTTTAACACCCCTTGCTTGGCATCCACTCAGAATCTAACTCAACATCATCCCATCTCCCATTTGAAACTTAGCTGTCTCATACTCTGTATGCACTGGAACTCCAAAACGTACCGGGGGTGATGATGGTGGAGGATTTATGACTCAGGTCTGGGTTCTGAAATTATTTGGTTTACACAACCATAAGAGTATATCTCAGCAAGTACACCTCTAAACCCAACCTAGGCTATTACGTACCTCCAAATAATTACGCAATCACACACATTCACGTACACCAATATCACAAAACAGGCATATCAATTAAGACTGTCAGGCTCAATAATACACACATTCGCACTCAGTCACAATCACGTCGTATGTGCCAATTCTCATCTCACTCTTCCTTCCATTCTCATTTTCCGCTTTCTCAATCCTCGCCAGTGGCCCGCGTTGAAGTACATGCCTCAGGCACACTGCTATCATTCATCACATCACTTCTGGCCCGCGTACTCGTTCATGCCTCAAGCCCCGATCGCGACCTGAGCATCATACACCCCAGGCCCGATCCCAACTTAGCCAGCGCCAAATGCGACAGGCCTACGTGATTGGAACCCAACTCAGCCCACGCCAAATGCGACAGGCCTACGTGATTGGAACCCGAGCTTATGATGCCTCGGTCCAATCCCGGTCTCACCCGAGCTGATTGTACCTCGGACTGATTTTGATTCTTGCTTTTTCAAGCCTCAGCCTATACCAAATGCAACAGACCTACGTGATCGCTGCCCGAGTTTACGATACTCGGCCCGATCCCATTTTCGTTCTATCACACTTTCACATACTTTCCCATAATCACTTATCACACCACACTTCTCCTTACTCATGCACATGCTTGATATGCATTTACCACATGCGACTAGTCCATCACATGCGATCTGTGCACACATCGAATCACACGCAGACAGAGCTCACTCAACAATTCACATGGGCAATATCAACAATTAATTTAATCAACTCACGTGTGTACTCGACAAATATAATCAGTCACTCAATTGCACAATAACACTCTCAATTAAATCACCACAATTTATAAATAAATCAAACACGCCTCAAATATGGTAAGTGCCATTTTTCTCCAATCAAATGGCATCGGATTAATTCCGATCCTTCATGGGACTTTCTCGCCATTAAATACCGGTTCTAAAAATCCAACTTGCGTCCCGAACCGAGCATCACAGCCTTGTGAACAGTGAATCACAGCTCGTGAACAGTGATTCTTAGCTTGAAATTCCCTCAAATCGTCCTCCAAAAATTCCAAATTAATTCCTTAAGGCCCGCCATACATTCCCGGTCTAAAGCCCAAACATTTCGCACCCGCACGAGTCCAATTTCACCCAAAATCAAATTATTCGGCGATACCCAAAATCCTAAATCGGGATTAGAGTATGATTTACCGCATTCTAGGCTAAAACGGCTAGAACGAAAAGCGGCGGAGCCCTACGGCGAAGGCGAACAACTCACGGTGGCTTCCGGCTTGCACGGCGGCGGTCCGATGGTAGCATGGTCTTGCACGGCCGAAAATGGGTCACAGGTAGAGAGAGAGAGAGAGAGAGAGAGAGAGAGAGAGAGAGAGAGGGGGGAAAGAGAGAGAGACGGTGAGGTTGGACGGCGGCACGGCGACGGCAAGGTGGCGGTCCGGCGGTGTGGCCAGCGGCGGTGGAGAGAAACGGCCAAGGAAAGCCCACGGTGGAAAGAAGAGAAATAAAAACCAAATGGGGGAGGGGGGCTGATCGTGAGAAAAGGAAGGAGAGAATGGGGAAGGAAGACCAAAATTTGACTTAAATAATGCCAATGACCCAAAGGAAAAATGACTATAATACCCTTGTCTCAAAATTTTAATCCGACGGTCCAGATTCGATCTTATCTTGATCCGACGGCCGAGATTGATTCTTGTACAAAAATATCCAACGGCATGCTTGTAATTTTCCAAAAATCCAAGGATAAAATTGTCCAATCAAAATTTTGGGGCAAAATTACTAAAATGCCATTTACCCTTAAAACTTGTCATTTAATAACCTTTAGGGGTATTTTGGTCACTTTCTTCATTTCTTGACCAAACCGAGTTTTTCCGAAGGATTTAAGCACACAAAAAATTCACACATGTCACATACAACGTCGTCCTAACATTCCGGCATGACTTCCTAATTTTCCGGTGTCCAATTTGGACAAAAATTCAATAATTAAATTCTATTAAATGCAACTCGAGCGTTTCTCGAGCTAACGGGCGGCTTATTGGGGAAATTCGCAGAATCGACTCATGACTAATACTGAATTGAGTCACGTGCAAGTCCGTTCAATATGTGATGGTTTCGATTGTCATAAAAATCGCGAAGATCAATCACTTGATCCGAGGGGTACGATCGTTCGGTATAATTTCAGAATCATTCGTCAAGTCATTTCGTGATCCAACGGAATCACCTACGATCCACTATTAGAATAGTGGCGAACTGACCTCTAACTATCATTGAATTGACCAACAGTGGCTCAAAATATCACTTACATGATTTAATGGTCGAAATCCATTCACGATCGAATTTTCTTTAGTCGTACGAATTTAATTCCCCTATTAGCTTTTCCTTAATGGTTAGCATTCCCATGAATGATCAGTTCCGGACGAGAATTTACTGCGAGCACATTTAATAAAACTTAGTTATTTCATAATTTTCAATTGGCGGAAATTTCGGAATGTCACATGTACAGTTCGTTCGCCTATACCATGACTCTAATTGTGTGTGTATGTATATATATAAAGGTATTTACCAGCGTGCATTTGCGTATGTTTCTCAATAAAAGATACTTTACATACTTGTTTCAAAAATATTAATAGCTTCCGCATTCGTATATGGATTATTAGACCCTTTGGTGTTAGTGGTGACGGCCTGGGACGTCACGCCCCTAAATTCAATAGATGTGGAAATTCAACCATAGAACCGGCTCTGCCAAGGGTATGCCTATCCATGTGCCAAAAGAGTTAAATGTTATTAAATCAACTTAAGTTCAGATGTTCTTCTAGCACCCAAATATAGAATTCACCTCCTTCGGAAATAGTGATCTTTATATTATGCAAGTTTCTGGCTACAGCAGAACTAATTTCTCGTCAAGTCAAATAATTCGTCTTGATGACGAACTTGCTTTTTCCTCCTTCTTTACCGTGTCAATGACAGCAGTGTGTCTTAGGCGCTTGGGGAGCCGATCGTGTCGAATATGGGCTAGGAAAGGAGAAAGCAATGGAGGCTGCGTTAGAGTGTTCCGCGTATCTCGAGAAGCAGATCAAGGGGAAGAAGTCTTCGCGGGAGAGAAGATAGGCTATTTGGATCCCGCATTGGCTCGGCGTCATGGAAGAAGCTGGAGGCATGAATATACCTGATGCTGAGAAGTTCCCATCCCTTCATGAATGGGCACAAAACTTCATCGAAATTCTGCCGATTACTGAATGCGTTCCACCTAGAGATATGCTGGTTAACTGTGCCACTGCTCTGCTGAGCTACCTGCGTTCCTCAGCACCACACAAGCCATAAAGGAAGTGTTGCTCGTGCTCGTCTCCCCTCTTTTCCTCTCTTATACTTGTAACCTTCTGATGTGGCGCAAGAATATACTTATTCTATTCTGACCTTAATCAGTGCCGAGTCCTCTAAATAACCAAAACCAACATCTTCACTCCCTCCCCCTGCTTCTGCCGGTCTAACGTTGAAGCCATGGTTTTGATTTAGTTTAGTAAGATTGCTAAGTTATTTTGTGCAGATGTATCACTATTGAGAGGGCAGGTGTGACATGAAGGTTGAATTAGTTCTCAGGTGAAAAAAGATTGAATTAGTTATCATGTGGTGTCATCGAATTCGCTATGACTTGTAGGTTCTCGATGTGATGAAATAGAATATGTAGCTCCAAAGTTCAAAACCAGATGCTTGTTAAACTTGCAGCATACAAAGCACTTGAATTGAGGGTTTTGATCATGTCAAGGTGCAATTGGGAGATACTGAGATATGGGATTGGATAATTGTTGCAGATAACTATTTGCTGCTCTAATCACCAGTAACTTCATGCACTTATCTTCTTATGTTTTGATTCTCCTTGTCAAGCCGACGGGCCTTCCTTTCTTTTCAATCCCTCAAGATTAATGTCCATGAAAATCGCAGCATGCCCTTGGAGTTTTGGTCTTGGAGTTTACGTCGATGGTTCTGGCCTTGCCTCGTAAACTTTCAACATACAGTGACAAGAATAGCAGTTGTGGATGGTAAAAGTATGTCGTGGATAGTATGCATATTTCCGGCCAGAATTTACAACAAATTTTAGCATAGTCGAAGCTGGCTACAGCATTCTGTCTGAAATTCGACTGGTCAACATTGAAAACCTCCAAAAGCAAGAAAAAAAGAAACATCTAGTTACCAAAAAGTGTGCAAAACTACTTTTCCATGTGTTAACAAGGACACTAGTGCGCGGAGATCATCCAACCCAATCTCCCTCCTATCAGTCGAAGCCACTTCCTGAAAGCTTTTCTCGCCAATGTCTTCTTCCTCTCCTGCAACTTCAATATCCTCTCTTCGATACTGTTGCTTGCTATCAATCTCACAATCTTTGTCAAGCCGACGGGCCTTCCTTTCTTTTCAATCCCTCAAGATTAATGTCCATGAAAATCGCAGCATGCCCTTGGAGTTTTGGTCTTGGAGTTTACGTCGATGGTTTTGGCCTTGCCTCGTAAACTCTCAACATACAGTGACAAGAATAGCAGTTGTGGATGGTAAAAGTATGTCGTGGATAGTATGCATATGTCCGGGCCAGAATTTACAACAAATTTCAGCATAGTCGAAGCTGGCTATAGCATTCTGTCTGAAATTCGACTGGTCAACATTGAAAACCTCCAAAAGCAAGAAAAAAAGAAACATCTAGTTACCAAAAAGTGTGCAAAACTACTTTTCCATGTGTTAACAAGGACACTAGTGCGTGGAGATCATCCAACCCAATCTCCCTCCCATCAGTCGAAGCCACTTCCTGAAAGCTTTTCTCGCCAGCGTCTTCTTCCTCTCCTACAACTTCAATATCCTCTCTTCGATGCTGTTGCTTGCTATCAATCTCACAATCTTTGTCAAGCCGACGGGCCTTCCTTTCTTTTCAATCCCTCAAGATTAATGTCCATGAAAATCGCAGCATGCCCTTGGAGTTTTGGTCTTAGAGTTTACGTCGATGGTTCTAGCCTTGCCTCGTAAACTTTCAACATACAGTGACAAGAATAGCAGTTGTGGATGGTAAAAGTATGTCGTGGATAGTATGCATATGTCCGGGCCAGAATTTACAACAAATTTCAGCATAGTCGAAGCTGGCTACAGCATTCTGTCTGAAATTCGACTAGTCAACATTGAAAACCTCCAAAAGCAAGAAAAAAAGAAACATTTAGTTACCAAAAAGTGTGCAAAACTACTTTTCCATGTGTTAACAAGGACACTAGTGCGCGGAGATCATCCAACCCAATCTCCCTCCCATCAGTCGAAGCCACTTCCTGAAAGCTTTTCTCGCCAGTGTCTTCTTCCTCTCCTGCAACTTCAATATCCTCTCTTCGATACTGTTGCTTGCTATCAATCTCACAATCTTTACATCCTCCTTCTGCCTAATCCTGTGCACTCGATCCACGGCCTGCTCCTCGACCACAGGGTTCCACCACGGTTCCAACAGATAAACAGTTGACGCAGCAGACAGATTTATAGCAGCACTAGCACCCTGGCAAGCAATGTGGTGGGTGGACCTTGCTCCGGCGCTCCAAACTCTTCGATGACTTCTTGCCTTCTGTTTGCGCTCGTCGAACCATCTAGGCGCAAGATATGAAAACCGGCTTCTCTAAGGGGCCCTTCCAGAAGTAATAGCATTTTTCTGAATTCAGAATATACAATCGATTTGGCGCTCCAATTGCGATCCTTCGCTGCAAGAAGAAGATTTAAAAGAGTGGAAATTTTGGTAGAAAAAAGATTCTCCACTTTGCTGCTTTCAGATGATTTCGGTGGAGCAGAGAACAAATCGGACTCAACCAAAGGACTGCGACAAAGGGGGCACTGCCTATTTGAGTTATGCAGAGTCCTACTAATGCAGGCTTGGCAATATATGTGAGCACAGCGAGTGATTATTAGATTTTTACATGGAGAAATGCATATTGGGCAATCAATATCTTCACCATCTTGTAGCACTGCAACCAACTTCTTCAGCAACTCTGGATTGTTAGAAACATCTACCACATTCAAATACTCAGTACATTGCATATCTAAGGAGAAACACAAACGACCTCCACAACCATAGTTGGTCTTCCAAGGGCAAACGATTGACATGCATCTTAAAGTATGACAACATCTATGGCCCAGTAACTTTTATTCACTTGCATAGTTAACCAAAAGTACAAATTCAAGGATATCACTAATTAAACAAAGTTTAAGTTCTGCAAAGTCTTAGTGTTCATCAAAACACTAAGACTTCAGATCCTAGTCATGACTCCCAATGCAAATTTAGATAGAAAGGCACATTTGCAATAAAATGTGCCGTACTAGGATTCCAATTGTTATCACAGACCCAACATAAGAGGAGAAATAGTTTTATCCTACAACGCTTCCATACGTTGACTGGAATGTGACAAATATCCAATTAATACTATCGAAGTAATCTGACTTTGTATTTGAGTTACAGGCATGTGTCACGGCCCAAAGAATTGGATCATTCCTGAGGTTTTATGGACAATGGACCGTGATCGACCCTTGGACGAGAAGGTGGGCCCCGAGTGTTCTAGTACTAGCATTTTCTTGATGTCTTCTAGAATACTCCTGAGGGCGGACGATACGGTAATTGTACCCTTCTGTAATAAATGCGGTAGGTGGGGTTGTTGGGGGAGTACGATCTCAACCGTTGAGATCGAGGAGAGATCTACGGATATAGTCAGCCCGATACTTATATACAATGGGGTCTCCTCCCCTTCATTTTATCATCTCTCATTTTCCAAGAAGCAATACAAAGTTCAGAGCTTCTCTCTCTAGAGTTTCTCTCTCTAAAGTTCTTGCGAGTGTGAGCGTGGGAAGGCTTACTTGGAGAGAAATTCCTAGGGCCGCACGGGTGTGGGAACGCTAGATTGATCGACCCCGGGTGTGAGAACGCTAGATTGATTGACCCGTGACACATGCATATACCCGACTAGAGTTTTAGTCCAGGCTAGCTCCTTTACAACCAAGCTATACACAGGTCAGAAGATAACTCAAACCTAAAGCATGTCCAACTCCCACCCTTGCCATCTCAGAGTCTAAGTCAAAATTTGATACTGACCTAGCCATTGCCCTAACTAAGGTCCCCAGATGGGCAAAACTTGTGTAAGAACATCCCATTACACGTGCTGATTCCTGCACAGATATGTGAACTAGAGGAAGCATTAGGAGACATCAATTTTTTATTTATTTTCCCAATTATGGATAAGTGGGAAACTTGAGGAAATTCTAGAAGCAGAAATGCTGAAATCTAGTTCTGCATTATATATATTTATGAAAGTAGAACCACAAAAAACCACTGTGACAACAATTACACAACACCAGTTCAATCACACAAACTACCTCGACATATCTCAGCAAACTGGTCTTACTACATAGTAAAATAATGTCCCAAGTCAAATATCAAAATCATAGTCATAGATACCTTCAATCTTGTTAGATGGGAGAAGTGAGGTCACTTCTGGGGGCACAAGGCCATGCTACTGCATATATGTCTGAGTCTTAGAATTATACCAAGCACAACAGTGTAATTACGCATCACGCTACCAGCATCAAAATATTCCTCCACAGCACTCTTGACTTCTTGTTCCATGCGGTCATACAATCCATGTTCTTTGGAAGAAAGTTCGACATAACAAGTCTCTATTGTCTTTTGGGGCAATCCGATCAAAACCTCATCCCTTGTCCTCCGTAGAGAAAGGGTGGCCATGAGAACCTAAAATGGCGCAAAGGACATTGTAGTACCACATAAAGTGCATGTCTCACACAAGAACAAAAGTTGACAGTCCAACTAATAGGCATAAATTGTTACATAAAGATCAACACCGAAAAATTACCTGCAGACGAGAAAGCCCTGTCTGATTCCGTTGGCTAAGTGGACACTGGCTCTTTATTGAAAAAGGCTCAAACCTTCAAAATGCCAACAAAGAGAACAGGTCAAACGAACCATCCTGAAGAGGCGTTCCAGTTACCGCCCACCTCCTCCTAGCCTTCAAGTTAGTGACCGCTTGGCTCTATTGGGCATTCACATTCTTGACCACGTGGCCTTCTTCCAAAATGACTCTCCACCACTCTGTCTTTTTCACAGGAGATTCTTCCAGAGATTCCTCGTTAGCCAGTATGGCATATGTTGTCAGCACAATGTCATGTTCTCTAAGCTCCTCGGCATCCTTCATCCTGCATTCATGATATCTATACAATTTTATGTTCCTAGTATGCTGGCTTACTTGCGTGGTCCAAGTGGATAAGGCAGATGGAGGGCACACAACCAGTGTTGATTTGGTGCCATCCCACGTCTCATCATCTAGGGTCACGCTACTCGAACTACTGTGTCCAGTTTTACTCTTCTTTAGAGACTGAGAAACGCCCATCTTCCCCTTTCTGTTAGCGGAATCATATTGAACTGATTGCATCGAACCATCAAATTTATCCAAGGCAATCAAAGAAAGAAGGGTGAGAGTCTTACCCAACCCCGATTGATCCGCGAAGATACTGTCCCATAGAGGCTCCGGCCGCTCAACCGGGCAATGGTTGGTCAACACATTCACATGTACGTGATGCCTCTCCTCCCAAAAGGGAGTCAATTCCCCAGTATTTTCCATATGAACCAACCAACCCAAGCCCTGTTTTTGGTGCTCCAAGAGAGGGGTCATTATGATCTCCGCCAGAGGCTCCAAGGCCTCCGGCTTCGCTTCTTCCAGACATTACGGCCAACCAGCGTGAAACTCTTATCACTCTCCTCACCTCCTTCCTCGCGGGCGGGATGCGCATCAAGTTGACTCTTAAGATTGCCGGCTTAACGTGCTCAAAGTCGTCGACTCTAGAAACTACGTGAATACGAGACTCAACGAAAATTAGTTTTCGCACGTGAGGAACTCGGGGCACAATGGCCTCGACGAAGATGAGCTAAGAGTCGATAAGTGGGGCCAAGACTAGGGAAGTTGTGGCCTTGATGTAACCAACCCTCGCGCCCCTTGTATTGAGGACTAGGATGGCATTCGCGTCCTTTATATTTGAGGGCTCGCGCACAAGTGCAAATCTCTCATGGGCGCTAATGTCGTTGTCTTCGCAACGCTGGATGCTGACTATGTCAGCAAGGATGAAGCCGAGGAGGCTAGTCCCGAATGGAGAAGCGACGGTATCATCGAGGTTCCCCATCGTAGATGGAGACGGAGAAGGTCTGTAGGGTTTAGAGAGAATGTGGGTTGACGAGAGTTTGTGTACTTTAAAATCAGGGGTTCAGAGAAAGAGAGAGAGGGGCGAAGAAGGTGACAGAGCGTCTCTATCTTAAACTCGAACTCAAAAGAACTTGAAATTAATCAGTTAACCGTTGCAGAGTTTGAACTTTGAAATTAATTGGTTAATCGTTGTAAAGAATGAACGGCAGTGTCGTTTCTAACCGTTCGGGGTTGTTACACCAGAGGAAAAATAGGTTAATACACATCTCTAGTTTTTTAAATAATATTCACATGGCTCTACATAAAAGCCCATATCCAAAGGACCAAATTGTCCTTTCAAATTCGTTTGAATATTTCGCTTAGGGTTTGGGTCAAAGAGAAAATTCTAAATAAAGATATGAAGTGCCCTCGTTTTCTCGTATAAGAGCTCGACCTTACTGGCCGAAGGACACTTTCGTCCTTTACTTTTTTTGAATTTTCTTTTCCTTTTTCTATTTTTTTCTTTTCCCTCCGCCGGCATCGAGCCAGGGCCACCCTCGCCCTCACCTAGGGTCAGTGGAACTCACCGGCAATGGCAAGGGAGGGAAGAGAGAAAAGAAAAGAAAAAAAAGAAAAGGAAAGTAAAATATATATACTTACTTTAAAAAAAATTTGCTAAAATACCCCTTCTTCAAAGGCCGGAATAGTCATCGGCCGGCCAAACGTCCTTATTTGAGAAGATTTGACCAGTTCAGGCCCTTATTTAAGAAAAATGAGGACACTTCATGCCCTTTTTTTGAAATTTTACATTGGTTAACATGGTATTTAATTTAATTTCATTTTTTTGGAGTCGGAATGCGGTTTTTAATTGATTTTGAGTGTTTTAGGTGGGCAAGAGAATTTAGAATTTAGGGGATGGGTATTTTTCGAAGACAGGAATTGAAATGCAAAGACAATCGACATGAATATGTAAAGTGGCCTACTCTAAGGGTAAACTTTGGCCTGCTCATTAAATAGGCTATGATCGGGCAAGCTTGAGTCCAAACCTCTTGAGATCCTACCGAAAAACACCTAAGCTTGCCCAGGCCTGCTAAGGGGAAAACGTGCGCAGGCTAGCAGGGCACCATCTTTATAATTTTCTAGATTTTTCAGTTGAAAAGATAAATGGACAAGACAAGCAGATGGAAAATAAATTTATGTGAGGTATGCTTTTTCATATTTTTCTCAAGATACTCAATGATTTGGGAGGCAATTCCCCTGTATTCTCCGTATGAACCAACCAACTCAACTCCTGGTGCTCCAAGAGATGGGTCATTATGATCTTCGCCAGAGTCTCCAAGGCCTTCGACTTCGCCTTCGACTTCACCTTCTTCTTGATATTACGGTCGATCAGCATGAACCCTCGTCAACGCTCCTCACCTCCGTCCCCGCAGGCAAGATGAGCATCAAGTTGCCTCTCAAGATTGCCAATTTAACATACTCAAAGTCGTCGACTCCGGCAACTACATGAATTTGACAATCAACGAAAACCAATTTTCACATGCGTGGAACTCAAGGCACAATGGCCTCGACAGAGATGAGCTGAGAGTCGATAAGTTGGGCCAAGACTCAAGCAACTGTGGCCTTGACGTAACCGACCCTCACGCCCCTATTGAGGACTAGGATGGCATTCGCGTCCTTTATACTTGAGGGCTTGCGCACAAGTGCAAATCTCTCGTGGGCGCTGATGTCGTTGTCTCCACAGTGCTGGATGCTAACTATGTCAGCAAGGATTAAGCCGAGGAGGCTAGTCCCGGAGGGGGAAGTTACGGTATCGTCGAGGTTCCCCATCATAGATGGAGACGAAGAAGGTCTGTAGGGTTAAAAGAGAATGTGGTTTGACGAGAGCTTTTGTACTTTGAAATCGGGGCTTCACAGAGAGAGAAAGAGAGGGGCAGAGAAGGTAACAGAGCGTCTCTATCTTGAACTTGAACTCGAAAGAACTTGAAATTAATCGGTTAACCGTTGCAGAGTTTGAACTTTGAAATTAATCGGTTAACCGTTGTAGAGAATGAACGGCGGTATCGTTTCTAACCGTTGGGGGTTGTTATACCAAAGGAAAAATAGGTTGATACACATCTCTAGTTTTTTAAAAATTATTTACATGGCTCTACGTAAAAGCCTATATCCAAAGGACCAAATTGTTCTTCCAAATTCGTTTGGATATTTTACTTAAGATTTGGGTCAAAGGGAAAATTCTAAATAAAGGTATGAAGTGTCCTCATTTTCTCATATAAGGGCCCGACCTTACTGGCCGAGGGGCACTTTCGTCCTTTACTATTTTTGAATTTTGTTTTCGTTTTTCTATTTTTTTTCTTTTCCCTCCACTGGCATCGAGCCAGGGCCACCCTTGCCTAGGCCGCCCTCACCCTCGCCTAGGGTCGGTGGAACTCGCTGGCAATAGCGGGGAGAGGGAAGAGGGAAAAGAAAAGGAAAAGAAAAGGAAAGTAAAAAATATATATAGACTTACTTAAAAAAAATTTTGCTAAAATACCCCTTCTTCAAAAGCCAGAATAGTCATCGGCCGGCCAAAAGTCCTTATTTGAGAAGATTTGACCAGTTCAGGCCCTTATTTGAGAAAAATGAGGGTACTTTATGCCCTTATTTGATATTTTCCCTTTGATTAACGTGGTATTTAATTTAATTTAATTTTTTTAGGGTTGGAATGTGATTTTTAATTGATTTTGAGTGTTTTGGGTGAACAAGAGAATTTAGAATTTGGGGGATGGGCATTTTTCGAAGACAGGAATTAAGACGCAAAGATAATCGATGTGAATATGTAAAGCGGTCTACTCTAGGGGCAAACTTTGGCCTACTCATTAAGTGGGCTATGATCGGCCGTGCTCGAGCCCAAACCTACTAAGGTCTTACCGAGAAATGCCTAAGCTTGCCTAGGCCTGCTAAGGGGAAAACGTGCGCAGGCTAGCGGGGCACAATCTTTATAATTTTCTAGATTTTTCAACTAAAAAGATAAATGGACAAGACAAACAGATGGAAAATAAATTTATGTGGGGTATGCTTTTTCATATTTTTCTCAAGATACTCAATGATTTGGGAGACAATTCCCCTGTATTCTCCATATAAACCAACCAACCCAACTCCTGTTTCTGGTGCTCCAATAGATGGCTCATTATGATCTCCGTCGGAGGCTCCAAGGCCTCCGGCTTCGCCTTCTTCCTGACATTATAGTCGATCAGCGTGAAACTCTTGTCCACACTTCTCACCTCCTTCCTTGCAGGAGAGATGAGCATTAAGTTGCCTCTCAAGATTGCCGACTTAACATGCTCAAAGTCAGCGACTCTGGCAACTATGTGAATTTGAGACTCGACAAAAATCAAATTTTGCACGCGAGAAACTAGGGGCACAATGGCCTCAACGAAGATGAGCTAAGAGTCAATAAGTGGGGCCAAGACTCGGGCAGCTGTGGCTTTGAGGTAACCGACCCTCACGCCCCTAGTATTGAGGACTAGGATGGCATTCGCATCCTTTATATTTGAGGGCTTGCGCACAAATGCAAATCTTTCACGGACGCTGATGTCATTGTCTCCGCAGTGTTGGATGCTGACTATTTCGGTAAGGATGAAGTCGAGGAGGCTAGTCCCGGAGGAGGAAGCGACGGTATCGTCGAGGTCCCCCATCGTAGATGGAGACGAAGAAGGTCTGTAGGGTTGAGAGAGAATGTGGGTTGACAAGAGCTTTTGTACTTTGAAATCAGGGTTCATAGAGAGAGAGGGGCGAAGAAGGTGATAAAGCGTCTCTATCTTGAACTCGAACTCGAAAAAACTTGAAATTAATCAGTTTACCGTTGCAAAGTTTGAACTTTGAAATTAATCGATTAACCGTTACAGAGAATGAATGGCGGTGTCATTTCTAACCATTCGGGTTGTTACACCAAAGGAAAAATAAGTTAATACACATCTCTATTTTTTAAATATTATTCACATGACTTTACATAAAAACCCATATCCAAAAGATCAAATTGTCCTTCCAAATTCATTTGAATATTTTGCTTAGGGTTTGGGTCAAAGGGAAAATTCTAAATAAAGGTATGAAGTACCGTCATTTTCTCATATAACGGCCCAACCTTACTGGCCGAAAGGCACTTTCGTCCTTTACTTTTTTTGAATTTTCTTTTCCTTTTTATGTTTTTTTCTTTTCCCTCTGCCGGCGTTGAGCTAAGGCTGCCCTCACCTGAGCCACCCTCGCCCTTGCCTAGGGTCGGTGGAACTCGCCGGCGATGGTGGGGAGGGAGGAGGGAAAAGAAAAGAAAGGAAAAAGAAAAGGAAAGTAAATAAATAAATAAATATATATATATATATATATACATACTTACTGAAAATTTTTTTTTGCTAAAATACCCTTTCTTCGAAGGCCGGAATAGTCATTGGCCGGCCAAATGTCCTTATTTGAGAAGATTTGACCATTTCAGGCTCTTATTTGAGAAAAATAAGGGCACTTCATGCCCTTATTTGAAATTTTCCATTGGTTAACGTGGTATTTAATTTAATTTAATTTTTTTGGGGTCGGAATGCGGTTTTTAATTGATTTTGAGTGTTTTAGGTGGGCAAGAGAATTTAGAATTTAAGGGATGGGCATTTTTTGAAGACAGGAATTGAGATGCAAAGACAATCGACGTGAATATGTAAAGTGGTCTACTCTAAGGGTAAACTTTGGCCTGCTCATTAAGTGGGCTATGATCGGGCGTGCTCGAGCCCAAACCTCCTGAGGTCCTACCAAGGCACGCCTAAGCTTGCCCAAGCCCGCTAAGGGAAAAATGTGCGCAAGCTAACAGGGCACCATCTTTATAATTTTCTAGATTTTTCAGCTGAAAAGATAAATGGACAAAATAAACAAATGGAAAAAAAATTTATGTGGGGTATGCATTTTCATATTTTTCTCAAGATACTCAATGATTTGGGAGGCAATTCCCCTGCATTTTCCATATGAACCAACCAACCCAACTCCTGTTTTTGGTGCTCCAAGAGATGGGTCATTATGATCTTCACCAGAGGCTCCAAGGCCTCCGGCTTCGCTTCTTCCTGACATTACGGCCGACTAGCGTGAAACTCTCATCCACGCTCCTCACCTCCTTCCTCGTAGGCGGGATGAGCATCAAGTTGCCTCTCGAGATTGCCGACTTAATGTGCTCAAAGTCGTCGACTCTGGCAACTACGTGAATTCGAGACTTGATCTAATCAAAAGAAATTTTTACACGCAAGGAACTCGAGGCACAATGGCCTCGACAGAGATGAGCTAAGAGTCGATAAGTTGAGCCAAGACTCGGGCAGCTATGGCCTTGATGTAATCGACTGTCACGCCCCTGCTATTGAGGACTAGGATGGCATTCGCGTCCTTTATATTTGAGGGCTCGCGCACAAGTGCAAATTTCTCGCGGGAGCTGATGTCGTCTCTGCAGTGCTGGATGCTGACTATGTTGGCAAGGATGAAGCCAAGGAGGCTAGTCCCAAAGGGGGAAGCGACGGTATTGTCAAGGTTCCCAATCGTAGATGGAGACGGAGAAGGTCTGTAGGGTTCAAAGAGAATGTGGGTTGACGAGAGCTTCTGTACTTTGAAATCGGGGGTTCACAGAGAGAGAGAGGGGCGGAGAAGGTGAGAGAGCATCTCTATCTTGAACTTGAACTCGAAATAACTTGAAATTAATCGATTAACCGTTGCAAAGTTTGAACTTTGAAATTAATCAATTAACCTTTGCAGAGAATGAACGCGGTGTCGTTTCTAACCATTCGAGGTTGTTACACCAAAGGAAAAATAGGTTAATACACATCTCTAGTTTTTTAAATATTATTCACATGGCTCTACGTAAAATCCCATATCCAAAGAACAAATTGTCCTTTCAAATTCATTTGAATATTTTGCTTAGGGTTTGGGTCAAAGGGAAAATTCTAAATAAGAGTCCGAAGTGCCCTCGTTTTCACATATAAGGGCCCGACCTTACTAGCTGGAGTGCACTTTCGTCCTTTACTTTTTTTGAATTTTCTTTTCCTTTTTATGTTTTTTTCATTTCCCTCCGCCGGCGTCGAGCTAGGGCCGCCCTCGCCCTCCCCTATGGTCGGTGGAACTCGCCGACAATGGCAAGGGAGGGAAGAGGGAAAAGAAAAAAAAAAGAAAAAGGAAAGGGAAGTAAATATATATATACTTACTTAAAAAAAAAATTGCTACAATACCCCTTCTTCGAAGGCCGGAATAGTCATCGGCTAGCCAAAAGTCCTTATTTGAAAAGATTTGACCAATTCATGCCCTTATTTGAGAAAAATGAGGGCACTTCATACCCTTATTTGAAATTTTCCCTTTGGGTAACGTGGTTTTTAATTTAATTTAATTTAATTTTTGTGGGGTCGGAATGCGGTTTTTAATTGATTTTGAGTGTTTTAGGTGGGCAAAAGAATTTAAAATTTAGGGGATGGGCATTTTTCGAAGACAGGAATTGAGATGCAAAGACAATGGACATGAATATGTAAAGTGGTCTACTCTAAGGGTAAACTTTGGCCTGCTCATTAAGCGGGTTATGATCGGGTGTGCTCGAGCCCAAACCTCTTGAGGTCCTACCGAGGCACGCCTAAGCTTGCGCAGGCCTACTAAGGGAAAAATGTGCACAGGCTAGCAGGGCACCATCTTTATAATTTTCTAGATTTTTCAGCTGAAAAGATAAATGGACAAAATAAACAGATGGAAAAAAAATTTATGTGGGATATGCACTTGCATATTTTTCTCAAGATACTCAATGATTTGGGAGGCAATTCCCATGTATTCTCCATATGAACCAACCAACCTAACTCATGTTTTTGGTGCTCAAAGAGATGGGTCATTATGATCTTCACCGGAGGCTCCAAGGCCTCCGGTTTCGCTTCTTCCTGATATTACGGCCGACCAGCGTGAAACTCTCATCCACGCTCCTCACCTCCTTCTCCGCGGGCGGGATGAGCATCAAGTTGCCTCTCAAGATTGCCGACTTAATGTGCTCAAAGTCGTCGACTCTAGCATCTACGTGAATTCAAGACTCGACAAAAACCAATTTTGGCACGTGAGGAACTCGGGGCATAATGGCCTCAACGGAGATGAGTTGAGAGTCAATAAGTGGGGCCAAGACTAGGGCAGCTGAGGCCTTGATGTAACCAACCCTCACCCTCTAGTATTGAGGACTAGGATGGCATTCGCGTCCTTTATATATGAGGCTAGTCCCAGAGGGGGAAGCAACAGTATCGTCGAGGTTTCCCATCGTAGATGGAAACGGAGAAGGTCTGTAGGGTTGAGAGAGAATGTGGGTTGACAAGAGTTTCTGTACTTTGAAATCAGGGGTTCAGAGAAAGAGAGAGAGACGAGCAAAGAAGGTGACAGAGCGTCTCTATCTTGAATTCGAACTCGAAAAAACTTGAAATTAATCAATTTACCGTTGCAGAGTTTGAACTTTGAAATTAATCGATTAACCGTTGCAGAGAATGAATGGCGGTGTCGTTTCTAACCGTTTGGGGTAGTTACACCAAAGGAAAAATAGGTTAATACACATATCTAGTTTTTTAAATATTATTCACATGGCTCTACGTAAAAGCCCATATCCAAAGGACCAAATTGTTCTTTCAACATCGTTTGAATATTTTGCTTAGGGTTTGGATCAAAGGGAAAATTCTAAATAATGGTATGAAGTGCCTTCATTTTCTCATATAAGAGCCCGACCTTACGGGCTGAAGGGCACTTTCGTCTTTTACTTTTTTGAATTTTCTTTTCTTTTTTTGTTTTTTTCTTTTCCCTCCGCTGGCGTCGAGCCAGGGCCGCCCTTACTTGGGCCGCCCTCGCCCTCACCTATGGTTGGTGGAACTTGCCAGCGATGGCAGGGGAGGGAAGAGGGAAAAGAAAAGTAAAGAAAAGAAAAAGAAAAGGAAAGTAATATATATATATATATATATATACTAACTTAAAAAAAATTGTTAAAATACCCCTTCTTCAAAGGCCAAATTAGTCATCGACCGGCCAAAAGTCCTTATTTGAGACGATTTGACCAGTTCAGACTCTTATTTAAGAAAAATGATAGTACTTCATATCCTTATTTAAAATTTTCCCTTTGGGTAATGTAGTATTTTTGGGTCAGAATGCGATTTTTAATTGATTTTGAGTGTTTTGTGTTGGCAAGAGAATTTAGAATTTGGGGGATAGGTGTTTTTCGAAGACAGGAATTGAGACGCAAAGACAATCAATGTGAATATGTAAAGTAGTCTACTCTAAAGGCAAAATTTGGCCTGCTCATTAAGTGGGTTATGATCGGGCGTGCTCGAGCCCAAACATCCTGAGGTCCTACTAAGGCACGCCTAAGCTTGCCCAGGCCCGCCAAGGCAAAAACATGCATGGGCTAGCGGTGCACCATCTTTATAATTTTCTAGATTTTTCAGCTAAAAAAATAAATGGACAAGATATACAGATTGAAAATAAATTTATGCGGGATATGCTTTTTCATATTTTTCTCAAGATACTCAATGAAATTCCTTGTTGCAATTATGGGTTAAATAATTGTTACTTAGCCTTGTTAGGAGTCGTGTGGACTAATAGATTTGTGACAACGTTTGCGCACCTTTGCTCATCCTACGTGAATTGCAATAATAGATTTGTTGCAATTATGGGTTAAGTTGAAGCACGGGAAACAAGCATTCGTCACCAGGAATTAATTAACGGCGTTACCTCCAACCCGTGTGATTAGCAAAAAGAAAGAAACTTCGTGGCCGTCGATGGGTGAAGGCAGAGCGGATCGTAGCCGCACACTTGTCGAGGATGGCGGCCGCGAAGACACTTCCGTGTTCTGGAAGGTCCCGACCACTCTCCTCGTGAAAGCTAGAAAGCATAATGATTTTCACGTCCCTCGTTAATTTAGGATTACCAAAAAAAAAAGAAAACATGTATTTGATTTTTGGTGCATTATATGTAACAGAATCAATACTTTGAGGTTTCGCCGACCAAGAGTCTCCTGGGTACTCATTAAGCAATTAATTAAAAATAATAATTACAATTTCCGAAATTGAGCATGTTCATAAGTGAGCACATAACATGTCCTTTTAGAATTTTCATTAACATATTTAAGTAAAAGATATTTTATGTACTCGTTTTTCGGATATAATGGACAATGACGGTGTGAATAGTGCGTATGAACTCGCACTTTCTTCTAGGTTGCAATATTATCACATCACAATATACTATATATAAATTTATCCATCGTACCATTTTGATCTTCTTAACAAGTGATATCATAATATGTTTCCAAAAAGTAATAAAAATTAGGGCAATTGATGACATTTTGTAAACCGTCTGCTTTCTGAACACTTGTTAAGTATTTTTAATGAGAAAATATTTCGATTTTCAATACATCGGTTGCGAAATTATATTTTAAATATGGATAGGGATTATTTTAAGGAGTTTTGAATGGGTGAATAATTAAACGGAGAGAGGAGCAAGTGGGATACTTCTTGGTCACGGGCTTTTGCCAACTTGGCGAGCTGGTTCACCTCGCATGGTCACGTTCGTGTTGCTGCTCGTGTTTCGTGAGCTTTGCGAAAATTCACAAAAATAAAAGTCGATGGTTGCACATTCGCGCAGCCACGCAGGCCATATTCCAAAATAGATAAATAATAATCTCGTTTTCAAAATTACACCAAAAAATGTTGATATGGCTAAAGACGGCGACGTGCGCGATGGATGCGTTAGTTGAGCCACGCGGATGCTACGGCGTACTTCAACTAAAAGCGATATCACTTTAGTAGTGTTTTGGCTCGTGTTTTCAGATAACACGTACAACTTTCGACGGACATGATCAAGTATGCTCACGTCGAGCCTAATCATATCGATGCCTCGAGAAAAAAGATCGGCGGCTTCATTTCATGAGTGAATCAATCCATTTTATGTGCAAATATATAATAACTTTAAACTGTCTATGACACGCTTAAAAACGTCTCCTTATCCGTGTTAGCATGTGAGTTATCATGTCGACACCACATTTTTTGCCAAATTTAAAATGAGTTTGTATACTCTCAAGACACATTTTCGCAAAATTTATGTAGTTCATAGTGATTTCAAAATGTCCTTGCTGTTACAACAACACGAATTAAGAAAAATCAATAAAATATTTCCATTTAAATACTCTATACTTGATATTATGATTTAAAAAATTTTCTAATTAAATTTTGCCACCATATAAAATAACCGTGGTTAAGTTTACTCGACGGTTATTACCAGGAAGTAAACTTGCTCGTGCATTTATTCTCTTAATGTAATGGAAAACTTTTCCATCACCGATCTTGTACGAACTCATCCGCAAGCGGGCCGACTCAACCACATTTTCTAACCTCTTTTTGTTAATCACATTTATTTCCAGCATGTAAATCAATATTTTTCTTCTTGAAAGACTGATTGTTTCTAAAAACAAGCGGACCCGGGGAAATGTTAAAACTTCACTGTAAGAAAATTATTTGGATCTCTTCTTTTTGGTAAAATGTGTCAATCCATTTAATCATAATTACATAGATATTTTTATGAATTCGAAAGCATGTTATTTCAAAAAATAAAATATTTTATTTCGAATGAAGTGCAGTTTTTATTTTTTTTCTACTTGCATGCTGATTTTAAATTTCCTTCCGTTGCCAAAGCGCGGACATAAAGTTACTGCGTTGCATGCACAATTCGTTTGTGTTTGATTACTAAACAACTATCGTTCCATTATTAAACATTTAATCTAGTTATTATCACTGAATACCATTATTTTTCTTTAGACTTTTTATGAAAGTTTTATTTGCAAGATTAGAAAGAATTCTTGAGAATCTAAATATCAAAAGTACATTGTGGATTAAAATCGATCTAATGTGTAAGTTTAATTTAAAATGACTATTTTTTCTTTCGAATTCGTATTGTGCCTGTTTTTAATGATAAAAGAATTCAATTACTAAACAACTATTGTTCCATTATTAAACATTTAATCTAGTTATTATCACTGAATACCATTATTTTTCTTTAGACTTTTTATGAAAGTTTTGTTTGCAAGATTAGAAAGAATTCTTGAGAATCTAAATATCAAAAGTACATTGTGGATTAAAGTCGATCTAATGTGCAAGTTTACTTTAAAATGACTATTTTTTCTTTCGAATTCGTATTGTGCCTGTTTTTAATGATAAAAGAATTCAATTACTAGGTTATGTGTATGTCCTAGGTATTTCATTAACAACACAAATCTAGAAAATTCAATAAGATCCTTTAATTTTCACACTCTATACTTGATACTTCAACTTTAAAATTTCTTAAGCGGCGTTTCGTTTCGCAGAAATTGAGTGATTAAATAATCGCCTGTATCGCTTGCAAAAAAAAAAAGAATGAATATTTTTTTTATCACCCATAAAATTAATTAGATATAAATTATTATCGATGATGAAAATAACGCCAATATAAATAGATTTTTAACTGTACCCATAAAAGAAACTTTGATAAAGGATAAATACGGGACACAATTACCAAGTTAAGAATTTTTGGCATCACACACATAAATTTGCCCCCACACTTGTTTTTTTTCTTTTTCTGGATAAAGGCTTCAATGGGGGCGGGCAAAACCCTTAATAAATTGGCGCTTTCGCTTTCGCGCTCTCACAGTAACATTGCCTGCTGGTGAAATCGATGCCCGTACAATTGGGAGAACTCAATTCAACAAACAGAAGACTAGAAGGCTGTTGAAGATTTCAAAGGGGGGGAAATTGAAATTAGGGTTCGAATTTTGGTGGGTTTAGAGATTTCAGTTTCGATTTTTTCTGTAATTATCCGACGGGACGTTGAGTGATTTTTGTCCGCGCTCGGCACTCGCCGTCAGTCGTCGTCTTCCCGAGGTTCCGCCCCGCCTCAAACGGACAGCGTTCGTCACTATTCAGGTCTCTCTACTTTTATCTCTCTTTCCCCAATCTCTCGCTAGGTTGTCTTTCTCACGGCTTCGGACGTTTCGATGCGATTAATGTTCTCTTTCATAAAATTGGAGAATGTTTTATTCTCTGAGATGCTCCTCTGCATCTGCTCTGTTCGTGTCATCAATGAAGAATGGTTTTAGTTTCTGCCTTATCTATCTGTAGTGGTAAATTTTTAGCCGCTTTATCGCAACAAAATCAGGCAAGTTATCACGTTATTTTGTTTCCTTTTTGGTTCGACGAAATATTCCTCGATCGTATTTCTGGGAGACAGCACTTAATCCGATAAACATAACACCAAACTGGTACTTCGTTTCCTTTGCGCTTAGAATTTCGAATTCCTATTGGGATTAAGAGTCTAGCTCTTCATCGTTACTAATTCACATCATCAAAATTCTAGCTCTTCATCATTCTAATTCACACCATCAAAGCTGACTGATTCTCTATCGCCTCTTGTAGAATTCTGTTTTCATATCAATTTGGTAAAGTTGAGAATGGTGAGGAGAAACTGGGCAGATCTCCCACAAGAGTTGCTAGAACTATGCTCGCAACGTCTTTGTCCGAAGGACTTGTGGGCGTTCCGAGCAGTGTGCCACTCTTGGAAATCCGCTCCTCTCGAAGAGAGGAGCAATGTCCCTTGGTTGATGCTCACAGACCGAAAGGAGACGCCGTGGCACGAGTTTTTTTGCCTCTCATGTCAGCGGGTTCACAAAGTGCTCATGCCAGAAGTGAAGGGGAAGACGTGCTTCTCTTCACGAGGTTGGGTGTTGACGCTGGGCATAGACCAGGAAATCTACATGCTGAAGAATCCCATGTCGCGTCACAAGCATATTATTAAGCTTCCCGATTTGAATAAGTTTCCGAGCATCGAAGTCTTGCCTCACTATGATGATTTCAGGGCTCAGTTCGTCCTGTCAGCTAGCCCAACTACATCTCTAGATTACATGGTCATGGTCATCTACGGGAGGGGTAGTTATCTAGGGCTTTGGAAACCTGGTGACAAGGAGTGGACGGCGGTGAATTCCCCCGGCCCCAGGTATAGTATTTTGGATGTCATATTTTATATGGGGTGTTTTGTTGCTCTTGATTGTGAGGGTCGCATACTGAGGTGTGACGTGAATGGACCAACTCCATTTGAAGCTCAAGCAATTTTCAAGGTGCCGCCAAGACTTGTGGATTGGGAGCACCCGGATCTAGTTCAACCAACAACGGGACATCCATTGCTACTGAGTGGAGCGTATTTAGTACAGTCAACGACGGGATCTCTATTGTTTGTGTCACGCTGGGAAGAATCTGAACCTGATCGAACCTTTCGATTTGAGGTTTTCGAGATCGACTTGAATACTCAAACGTGCACTGAAGTTAAGAGCTTGGAGAACGCGTCCCTCTTCTTGGGACCCGATTCTTCCTTCTATTTGGAGGTCGATGACAAGCATCACATTAAGCCGAATTGTATTTATTTTTCTGATGAATCATGGCCCCGTCTGGATGGAGAGAGAGGAGGCAGGGACATGGCAATATACCACATCAATGATTCTACGACCGAGCTGATGTCTAATGGCTTTTATTCTCTTCCACTTTGGATCGAACCAAGCTTTTAACCCATATAGCTAAAGAGTTTAGCTTTTTTAATCATTGATGAAGTGATCAGATTGGTGGAGTGCTATGCTATGGATAGTTAGGAATTAATTTCAGAAACTTGAAATTGATAGGTCATTGGAAGTGAAATTGTACTGAAAATCATTTCAGTTTTATGATTAAGTTATTTCCTTGTTTTAGTTCCTTTAATTTGCAGCATCCAGATGTGTTAGCAACGGCCAACGCATTGGCTAAAGCTATAGCTTGGTTCTCGATACATTTTCTCAAATATGAATTTGTGTTGGATGCTTCAAATTTTGCCCCTAGTAATGACGAATTTTTCTTAATAGATGTCTTGGCCTCTGTTTCATATCATGTCTGTTCTATTCAAAAACGAAAATAGGGTGAAGGAAAAATGTGGTGCTTGCACTTTGAACAAGGAAGAGACGATGAAGAGATGAAAATATATTGATTTTTTGACCTTAGGATTTAGATTGGACCCCCACACTGAATCAAGAACTCTACAAGAATCTCGATTGCATGAGGAGAGAAGGGTAAATTAATTGTGTTACTTGATTGAAAAAACTATCATTATGGGCAGTGATGTTAGTAATTATCCCTGTTGTTAACAAAGAACTCCCCAATCTTTAATGATGAATAGCTATGTTTACTTATCTGATTTATTGAAGATTTTGTGTTTGGATTTTTTTCGCGTATATATGTAAATATATATTACATATCTACTAGTAATATTCTCTGTGTTTGATTTTTATTGAAGACTGCTTCTAATGACGCCATCTTGACATCCTAATATCGAGTATACCTTCATTCAGAGAGTGCAAGGTAGGACTTTTTTGTAGTTCATACAAATCACACATAACTCGCAACTTTTCAGGACATATGGAGCTACTTCATTCAGAGAGTGCAAGGTAGGACTAAATGGCACGGTTCAATTTTCAGTTAATCAGAACTTTTCTTACATCGAAACCATTCATCATCAACTTTTAACAATTTTCCCAATTTGTTTACTTGCATAATTATTTCCGAATTAATGGATTATCATGTTTAATGTTAAAGGTTTTTAATCTCCGGAAATTATTGTCAAAGGCCAACTCAAGCCATTTGCTTTGTTCCTATCTCCGCAAGGAAACACGATTAGATTTTGGTAACTTACTTCTAACATTGAAGAATTCTTTCCTCACTTGCTCGCTTTCTTCTTGATTCTAATTTGTTAATCCGCAGGAGCATTGCGACTACATCTCAAGTCCACTGACCCAATCAATTGCTATTTCCGTTTCTTATGTTATTCACTCCCCTTTTCAACTTCGGAAAAATGGTCTAAAAAATCCTAAATTTATTGTACGGCCGCCAATTCAGTATCAAACTTTTCAACCGTGTTAATTTAGTCCTAAATCATTAACGATTTGCAATTTAGTTTTAAACCTTTCAATTATGTCAATTTCGTCCTAAACTTTTTGATGATTTGCCAATTTAGTCCTAAATCTTTTGACAATTTGCTAATATAGTCTTTCAAGCCAATTTTGGTCGAAAATCGTTGACATGGTGGTCTATTCAGCACTAGCCGCCTTATGCGGCATGGCTAGCACTAACGTAGATAATTTTTTTAACTTTTTTGAATTTGTTATTATTTTTTTTGTTTTTTCATTTCTTTTTTTTATTTTCTTATTTTTTCTTTCTCTTTTTCCTTCTTCCTCTATCAGCCTTTGGTGAGCTGGCGAGGCTCGCCCTCACCGAATTCAGGGAGGGTGGAGCCTCGCCGGCCACTAGCAAGGCAAGGCTCAACCCTCACCATAGGCCCACCAATTGACAGAGGAAGAAGGGGAAAAAAAGAAAGAAAAGAAAAAGAAAAAATTATTAAAAAATAAAAAAAAATGTAAAAAATTGTCCACAATAGCGCTGCCCGTGTCACATGAAACAGCTAGTGTCCATGTCAACAATTTTCAGCCAAAATTCACAAATCATCAAAAGGTTTAAAACTAAATTAACAAAACGTCAAAATGTTTAGAATTAAATTATCACAATTAAAAGATTTAGAATTAAATTGGCAAATCGTCAAAAGGTTCAAGATTAAATTTGCATAATTAAAAGGTTTAGGACTAAATTAACCGGAAACCACACATTGAAGTCCCATACGGTTGACATGGGATCCAAGTCCCATGCCTAACGATTAGGATCATAACGTATAATATTCAAACACAATCTAAACAGTCTCGACGGTAGTTGTCTTACACGAACCACCTTCCTCCATGATCCCCCAATTGGAAGGCGGCTTTCAATTTAGTATTTACAGTACAATCAACAAAAGAAATTTTTCCTATTTTTCGTATTCCTGATTACTTCATTTATTAGGTGTAACTATCTTCTGGCAATATCAGCGGCTTCACATCGGTTGTTGCTCAAGGACAGCTCTGCAATTTCCAATGGTTCATAACATTTTCCGTGTTAGAAGCACATGACACTATTGGGGCAGAAATTTGGTTTTTTGCTTGAAGTACAGGACGCTGATTATTGTTCTAGCTTGAAGATGCATGACATTGTCTGATTTGCAGCGTTTACATTGAAATACAAATTGACAACTATTTGTTTCCCTGTCAGAAAGCGGTGAAATTGAAAGCAAATGGAATCAAGACATTAATCGGTAGATTGTTCGCGTGGACTGCCCAAGGGATACCACCAACAGAACTAATCGACACAACTGGCACCGTCGATGGTTTCATCGGAGCTATTATTCTCTACGGTAGGCTCAGCCATAAATGAGAAACTCTTGGCTTGTTTGTGCACTAATTAATCAATGCTTCATAATCATATTGGTATAATGGATACTGGATGCTCACTCCATGTCTTTACTAACTGTTTCCCATGCTCAAATTCTGTCATGTGATAAATGCCAATGTACATCATAAACCCCGAGATCATCATGCAAATACCGCGAACTGGCCAACCCATGATCAACAGTATTATTTCGTTGCAAATCACTTATCCATCATAAAATTTATGATCAACCTATAGATGTGCGGATGCATAGGTTCTCTCAGATGAAGTCCTTGACGTGCTTTACATTCTTCGTTGTTTTTGCAGCATTGTGGATAAAAATGTCCCCGGAAAAGATGCTTCCATTTGCTGGCACGGTGATAAGTACACTTCCCTCCTCTGAATTGATGGAAGCGATGAGAGAATTCCAGTTGCTACCTAGAAAGAGTGTCCGAACTTAAGTTTTAACGAAAGAAGGATAGGAACAGCACATGATTTCGTCATATTAACCTCTTCTGAGTTGTTCTTTTCATCCCACGATTGTTCAACTCTAGGCGGCTGCTTGGTGCGAGGAACTGGGAGCTAGAACTGGTTCTCCCAACCGGATGGGATCCATGTTTGGCTCCTGTTTTCAGGACAATCCAGCTATTCAGCGAAATCAAACAGAGAAAGTCTTCCGTGTAGTGGCGACATCAGGGAGCACGCCAACACGGTATCGGCATTCGGTTCGAGTGTCCGTGTCTCGAGAAGAAGATGCAATCGATGCAAACAGGGAGAATTGCACGGGAGGTCCTAGACATTATGTACAGATCAAGGAGTGAAAAAATGGGATTGCCAGCCTTAACAATCAGGTTGACCCGTCTATTTCAATATGGCCTAGAAAGCATCGGCCTCGTGAAGAAGCCCATCAACGTTAAACCTCCTCATCTGATATCTCGCCGGGCACCCACCGGTGCATTGTGATCGAGGAAACTAGTTCATAACTTCCTTGACTAGTTGAAATGAAAATAACGATTTTTGTAAGTAAATTCGGAATACTAACCAATGTCGAGGTGCAAACTGGTGTCTAGAGTTAACACTTGATGTACAAAACGTGTTTTCGAAAGAGTAAATAGAGTAGTGCGAAATCCTAACGAGATGGAAACTTATTTCGTAAAAGTTTTAAAAAAGATAGGTAAAACCACTAATGATTTCAAAGATGTCACGTTTACACCAAACTAAGTTTCGTGTAAAAAAAATTTCAAAATGATACATTCGTGATCAATCTACCAAAATCTCGGAGAGTTTGGGGTTTGGGGCAAAATTAATGATTTAGCATATTTTCGAATGTGAGCGAGTTTGGGGAAAAATCGGCAAATTTCCCAATATCACTGCATTTTCAGATGGGAAAATGATGCAAACAGTCATTGGACTTTGGTCAAATGTTTAATTTGATCATTAAATTTTTAATTTATTCAATATGGTTCATAAACTTTTGATACATGTTCAATTCACTACTAAACATTTTTACATAATTTATGAATTACACTGAACATGTATCAAAAGTCGGTGAATCATATTGAATAAATTAAAATTTCAGAGACTTTATTAAATATTATATCAAAATTTATGAATTATATCGAATAAATTAAAGTTTCACCATTTTGTGCAATTTTTTTTTTCGAGCGTCGCTCGTGATTCATGTAAAAAAGCCGTAACCATTGGACAAACAGCACCGCTGACTCCGTCAGTCAAGGCCCCAACTCCGACTCCTGTGGGTCCCCCCAACCCGACATCACTCCACATCCGACGGCCACGATCGCACCGAACGTCGGCCCCCTCGATCCCCGCCGTCCCCTGCCCCCCTCCTCCAAAATCATTTTCCCACGTCCCCCCCCGCGCCGTCGCAAAGCGCACATCCTTTCTGTCGTGACGCCAGGGGGGACGCGGGACGCGCTTCGACGCGCCCCGTCGCGTCTTGTCGTCACGCAACAAGCTAACGTGACGCCTTGTCGGGGGGAGGACGCGTGCCGCTCACGTCCTCCCAGGCGACAGTGGGGAAAGGTGCTCACGTACGTTAATCTAATGAGCTAAGGAAGCCCCAGGATGTCGAATTCCCTCCAAAGTCGAGACTTTTCGGAGGTAAGGCATATATTATATTATAAGGACGCGGAATATTCTTTTTTCTTTTTTTTATTATTTTAATTCTCTTCGCGACGTGGCTAAAGTTTTAAATTTAATTGCGCTTTTACTTACGGTGTTTTGATTTTTGAAAATGCCTAGCGGGTCCGTACGACAATCTAATTCGATTTGATGGCGATGCTATCATTATCCCATTTTGATTTTCAGAGGTTCACGGTATTTTTTTTCCGAGAGCAAAGAAACACCGAAAACCCTAAATCATACCCGACATATTTACCCTAAATTTCTTTTCGTGAAGTGAAAAATCCCAAAAACTCATATCCGTGTGACACGATTATCCTTCGTCAAATATTTGTTAATGTGAACCGTTAAAAGTCTACCTACGTGGATGCAAGAAAGTAAACGGTGTTGACAAGACGCTCATGTTACTTGAGTGAAATAAAAATGACGTTATTTTGACTGAAAAATCATTTAACGAAACCTTGACGAAGGGTTAATGCATCAAATAAGTACGAGTTTTTTATGGCACAATATGCAAATTCAGAGTAAATGTGTTGCGATCGATATAGTTCGCAATTTTTTATGTCACAAAAAAAATTTAAAGTAAATATGTAAATATGTCATGGTAAGTATAATTTAGAGTTTTTTTTGTAGCTTTTTTATAATGTACGATACACCATGACGAGTATAATTTGTAGAAACTAGAAATGGTTGCGGATGAAGTGATGCATATCTCAATATGATTAGTAGGTACCATATTTATGAATGACGAATTTTAGTTATTTGAATCCAGAAGAGATGGTCTTAGACATTGACCATCGTGCTTCAATCTTAGCCCTGTTACCTAGTTAAGGAAGTTATCGGCTGGTGACAAAAAGGCGAATGTCACTAATTTGATTGAGCTAGGTCTCCGGTCGAGGGAACCGAGGTGCTACCAACCAACAGCCCCACCAACTCCGTTAGCATCTTCAGAGCAGTGTTAGGTCCACCCCCTTCATATCATGAAACTTTCTATGCATGACCAAAGACGGGGGCCGACTCGACCCCGCAGACTCGACATGTCGTGATGTTAGTAATGGCTTTGATTAACCTTGCTTAAAGATTGGAGTTTTCCCTCTTCGCATAAATAAAGTTATGCCCCGGAGTCAATTTGATCCTATTATCTATGAGTTCTGACGTTAACGAATACCTAACATCTTAATCTGGATCATCTTACATTTTTCAAGATGATGTGTTGCGTTACGTAAATACCAATCTTTTTATGAGCCGATGATGGTTTTTATGCATGTTTCGTAGCGAGAAATAATTGTGTGGCCAAAGTGATTTATGTGCATTAGGGTACGAGATGGTATGTAGCAATCCAACACTAACTCAGTGGTTATTCCTCAAGCGCAACTTATTGACTCGTCGAGCCTAATCAGTTTGAGATAAGTTTGACTCGAGTTGGAATTACATAGCAAAATCTAAGTTTCAACCAAAATACTTAACTCAAGCGTCTCGAGAATTCATTTTTTCTCCCAAAGTTCATGAATCTAAAGCTATATAGACTTTTGTATTTTGCTTTTGCTTAATTTTAATCCTGGGGTCAATGTACTTTGACTTTTTCTTAACTTAACACATCTGGAATTTTCGCAATATACAAATAGTGGCACGTTACTTTTGCAAGTAAGCAAATAGGTACCTAGACAATATGAATATACAATATGTTGATGCATCCGTAAAAGTAAGGAACATGAAAAATGAAAATGCATTTTTATTTATTTACGAGAACACGAGTTGATGCTTTGCACTACATAATATAATTTAGCTTTATCGCAAGCTAGTCGAGTTAAATTTAAGCTCAAATTGAACTAAATTGTAGAGTCGAAGATTTATCTTTTATTAAGATCACAATTTATCATCTTACCTTAAACGACGCTAAATCAACTTAACTCGATAGCCCTCCTGATGTTACTTCATTTTTTGGTTGAACGAACTTACGATTCGGATTCCTTGATCCATTGACCTCATCAAAAGTAAGAATTATTTTCACCGTAACTCTAGCATTTCACAGAGAAACAAGGACGAAGCATGAGAAAATTCTATGATCTTACCATCTCTTCTCGTCTTAGCCTTTTCGATCTTATAATTTACCCCGTGTCATTTGTAACACACGACCGACTATATGTCCCGGGGAGGGTTGCAGTGGTCGAAATTCCTTAACCCCGTCTCGTTACTCGATGATCAAAGTAGAAATTTCTTTGAAAAAAATTCAAATGGCTTCGATGAAACGGAGCAATAATAAAGAAAAGAAAACGAAAAAAAGACTTTCTTACGCAAGGAAACATCGTCTTTATGGCATCTCGTGAAATTCGATTTCCGAGTGCGAGATTAATTATTTTTCCTTTTTTTCCTGGGGGTTAAAAGCAAAAAAAAGAGGAAGCATGTAAATAAATTCCGACCAGTATCTACCGCCTCCGAGATTTGGAGTCTTGCCCTACATTCGGGCAGTAACTCGCGGGGCTGGGCGGGGCTCCGATCCGACCGCGTGTGAGCTGTCCCCACCCCACGCGCACCGAGGCCAATCTCGGAATTTCGCCCAATTAAATCACGCGAGGGGGCGTTTTCATTTGCCTTAATCAGGCCCCTAATCACGAGCTTATGGTAATTAATTAAACTCTCGAGCCTCGGCTTTTGACGAAAAGCCCAACGAGGTGGGAGGACGGAAGGCGAAGAAGAGGAAGAAGAAGCAGAAGAAGAGGAAGAGGAAGAAGCAACCGCAGGAATAATAAAAAAAAAAAAATCTTTTGAAGAGTTTAAGGAAAGGAAAAGAGGAGGCAGAGGAAGAGCGAAGAAGCGCACACGAAAGCAGCTCCGAAACAATCTCTGCGAATCCGATATTCTCTCTCCGTCTCTCCGTTCGAAGAGGTCGAAGCTCTTCGATTTGTGAAGTGATCTGTCTCCCTTCGGGAGAGTGAATCGGAAGCTGGCTGCGCAGAAGCGGCGAAGGGAGTAGTCCATTGGATGACCTTGTTCTGGAGGACTGGGAGCAGATCGAGGGAGGGAAGGGGAAGTTTCTGACTAGATCGAGGGAGGGAAGAAATGGTGAGCACGCTGTCTGATCCTTCGCTGGCTTTTTCTGGTTTCGTTTCGGCCGTCTTTGGCGGACTTTCGGATTCTGTTTTTTCGCCGTTTTTTTTTTCCTTCTTCCCGGGCGAGTAGATTTCGGCAGGATTTGGTTGTTGACTCGTTTCTTCAGTCCGTGGAGTGATCTGTCTGTTTAGCTGAATCTTTCGGGCAATGCAACTGCCCGTGGTATCGTATTTACGCGTGTTTCCCGGAATATGGCGTTCTGCATTGCGGTAGCTCGCGAATCTGAATGTGGTGTTCGGTGTTTTGACGATGGCGAAAGAGCGGTTTGCGTGAGAAAGACTTGGATTTGACTCTGCTGTGGTGGAGTGGTAATCGTTTTGTCGATCAGAATGGGTTCTGCGTTGGACATTTTGGGTGACTGTAGAGGCGCTTGCTTTGCCGGTTTCAGCCGCATTTTTGGGCTGAGACCGGGCAATGAGAGTGCACTTGATTCATCAGTTGATGAAACCGGAAAGATTGAAGATACCATAAATTCTTTTAGTGGAAGCTGGGGTTTGACTTGAATTTGGGCTCGACTGGAAGGTGCAGATCGGCAGAGTTCGGCATGAACTCTCTAGGGAAATGAGATTAATGGATAACGGGCTCAATTGAAACACTATGGCATTCTATTCTTTTTAGTTTTTTTTAATAACATGGCTTGTTTATCCTGTTTTTCATTTCACAGAGCAAAACAGAGAAAAATCTTTTGTACTTCTCTACTAGATTGAATCTCCAGAAAACTTTGCTCATAAAAAACAATAACAACAAAACCAAGCCTTATCCCATGAAGTGGGGTTGGCTATATGAATCCAGTTACGGCAATGGGTTCGTATTTCTATCCAGTCTCTTGTAAGCTCTAGGTGCTCTATATCTTTCCTCGTCATCTTATTCGATGTCTTTCTAAGACTTCTCCTGCCCTTTCTAGCTTGAGTCTCCATCCCCTGATTATGCTGGAGTTAAAGGCCTTAAGTTAACATGACCACATGATCTCAAATGAGCTTATGGCTCACCCTCATTGGAGCCACGCCAATTTTTCCTTAAATAATTTCATGTCTAATCCTATCCTTTCTTGTGTGTTTCTATATCCAACCAAGTAGCCTCATCTCTACCAGTCATTTTCCGTGCATATTGGTGTGTAACTGCCCAGCACCCTGTCCTCAAAGCATTCCTAGCCTTATTGCCACGCTATATTCTCTGTAGCTTAAGCGGCATTCTCTGGAAAAATTGCTCACTTGTTGAAATCCAGTTTTAGCACAAAGCATTTGAATCTTTAGTATCTCTTACTCCAATTGTGTAAATACATTGCTATCCGGACGTACTTGGAAGGGCTGATATCTGTAAGTTGCTTATATGCTGGCTGGCCTCCATGTCTGTTTCGCGCGTGGATGCAAGTAGAGATCATGCCTTCTACTGCAAGCGAAGTTCAATTTTGGAGGAAATAGTTTTTCCAAACATAAAAACCTGGTTATCAACGTTTTCTTAGCCTAGAGTGGCGTTTTACGAAGTTGAACTTTTGCCGAAGTGCACATTCTATCCAGTTATAACCGACTCCTTCTCATTTTTCTGAATCATAACAAATTCTCTAAATCGTAGTCTAGATTTTGTCTGTGTCTGTTCTATTTTGGATGTGCTTTAAGTTCATTAAAACTATGATGTTACCTTTAATTGGGGTTCTATTTGGGACCTGTAATTTGTATGCTTTAACCTTGGGCCAGCTCTTCTGTGTTGATGTGGGATACAATGCCTTAATCGATAGAGGCTTCAGCGAACCAATATCATCAGACTTCCTAATTTTTTTTTTGTCTGTATGCAGGCTACTGTTGGATCTTTTGTTTGGCTGGAAGATCCTAATGAGGCTTGGATAGATGGTGAAGTTGTGGAAGTTAAAGGTCCGGAGCTGAAAGTCCTCTGCTCATCGGGCAAGACGGTATGGAATTTGCCAAATAATGTGATTCTGAAATTTTCTCTTTTTCTTCTGTTACCTTGAAAAGCCCTTCAGCACTTTGCTGAAGAAATTGCTAGTATGTGTTAATGCCATGTATAGCAACTTGAGTAGACTCAAGCTCAGAGATTCGATGGAATATATCTTTCTTCTTATTGTAGAAACTTCTCTCTCAAATCTCCTGACATCTGAGCTTTTTTTTTCTGAATTTCTTCTTTCGGTGGAGTTACAGGCCCATGTGAAGGCCTCAGATGTATATGCTAAAGATACTGAAGCACCACCATGTGGTGTGGATGATATGACAAAGCTGGCTTATTTGCATGAGCCGGGAGTTCTGCAGAATTTGAGGTCACGATACGACATGAATGAAATATACGTGAGTTGTCCTGTCTTTAAGTTGTCTCCTTTTCCTGGACTGGTTTTGGAGGAGTCCAACAGATGGTGCTGACCGAAGATATTGTTATTTTTAATCATGGTTTAGCAGGCTAACATTAAATGCATCGTATGATGGTTTCAGACTTACACAGGAAATATACTGATTGCTGTAAACCCTTTTACGAAATTACCTCATCTCTACGATAGCCATATGATGGCTCAATATAAAGGGGCAGCTTTTGGGGAGCTGAGTCCACATCCTTTTGCTGTAGCAGATGCTGCATACAGGTGCTGCTTAATCTTAATATTTGACTTTCTATGACCTTTTACTTGATATGTAATGGGAGTGCTATTGATATGTGTAGACTCATGATCAATGAAGGGAAAAGTCAGGCAATCTTGGTTAGTGGTGAAAGTGGGGCAGGTAAAACTGAGAGCACAAAGCTCCTTATGCGTTATCTTGCTTATATGGGTGGGCGAGCTGCTGCAGAGGGCAGAACCGTTGAGCAGCAAGTTTTGGAGGTAACTAAGTACACCAAAGAATATTGAGTATTTTACCTCTACAATTACGTGACTTGCACTGCAGGCACTTACAATACTGCAATCTTGCAGTCTAATCCTGTACTAGAAGCATTTGGTAACGCTAAGACTGTGAGGAACAACAACTCAAGGTGCGATTATCTTTGTGTATGGACATAAAATATTTCTGCATATGCTCAGATCCTTTGCTACCTCATCCGGTTGATCTCATCTTCTCCGTTTGCTAAATATTTCAGTCGATTCGGTAAGTTTGTGGAGATTCAGTTTGACCAAAGGGGACGGATATCTGGAGCTGCTGTCAGAACTTATTTGTTGGAAAGGTCACGTGTTTGTCAGATCTCTGATCCTGAGAGAAACTATCACTGTTTCTATATGCTTTGTGCTGCACCTCAGGAGGTAAGAATCTAGATTTCCAATCAAGCATTCTTTCAAGATATTTAGACAAAGTCCTCATCCTCTTATGTTTATACTACCAAAGAAAAGCATGCCATGGAAGTGCACGACTTTTGTAGAAGAGATGAGAAGGAAAAAACTATATTATACTAGAATAACGGATGGTTTGTTCTTTCTAAAGATGTTAAATTGACTGCAATATATTATGGCTATATATTATGTTCTGTTCTCTGTAGATATGAACGGACAGGTTTGTAATGAAATATAATCTCCGTATACCCTTTCGTGTTTCAATATGAGATCGATTTCTTATCATGAACCTTTAATTAAGATTGGTCAGTAGGAGTTTAATATGAGCCATGTACTTTTTGTTGGGCAAATTTTCATTTTTATTGAGTGAACTTACCACTGAACGCAAGATTTCGTCACTCAAGTGCACCCAAATGGTGTGGCTTGTTGAATTTGGTTTGGGCTAACTTCTCTGTGAGTTCCACATGGAAATTCAATTTATATTAGGGTCTTTGACAACATCTAGCGTTAATCTGAGACCCTCTTATCTGTTTTTCCATCATCGTCCTATTCTGCTTCCTTTTTAGCCATTACTTCTGGAATCAGGACTATAGTAGTTGGCTTTTTGTCTGGACTTTGGGATTGCGGTATATGTTTGCTTAGTGTGATGTCATGCCCATGAGTTGGCTAAAAACATAATTTTTGGCCCTAGTGGAAGGGGGAGAATCTCAGTTTCAATTGATTCTCGCTTTTGTGACCATTCATCAAGTTGAATTTATTTGGCTGTGTCCTTTCTTTGTTACTTCTCAAATATCAATGCTACAAAGATGTGTCGTCATCTCTTGTTTCTTGTTTTGGTATTTCTTCATGCATAACTGTACTTTTCCATATACTCCACTACTTGCAGTAAGAGTGTCTTTTTTTATGGATTTCTCAGAAAAAGTATTGAAGGGCATACTGAACATTTCGTGCTATCTCTGTCTCAAAAAGTTTGTGATTAGAGATGGTTTGTTTCCTCATTTAATGAGTTCTTAAAAGATTTTGATTCTTTGAAGATTCTCATAGTTCATTTTTTTTCACAGGATATTCAGAGGTTCAAGCTAGGACACCCAAGAACATTTCATTATTTGAATCAATCAAACTGTTTTGCATTGGATGGTGTTGATGATTTGAAGGAATACATTGCGACTAGGAGAGCAATGGATATTGTTGGGATAAGTTCTCACGAGCAGGTATATGAGGGAAGTCATAGGTGATCCTTTGAAGCACATACCTCTTTGGCTCTTTTCATTGATTTGTGTCTTTTCAGGATGGAATATTTCGAGTGGTGGCTGCAATTCTTCACCTTGGGAACATTGAATTTGTGAAGGGAAAAGAAATAGATTCCTCAACACCCAAGGATGAAAAGTCTTGGTTCCATTTGAAAACTGCGGCTGAGCTATTAATGTATTACGTCATTTATTTGTTGATTCAAGGAGTGTTAGACATGCTATCCTGTCCACACTTTAAATGCTCTGATACAAAAAAAAATTGCAGCTTCCTAAGTGTGACGTCTTTTCAGGTGTGATACAAAGGCACTGGAGGATTCGCTTTGCAAGCGTGTAATTGTAACTCGTGATGAAACCATAACAAAGTTTGTGGATCCAGATTCTGCAGCTGGCCAAAGAGATGCTCTGGCAAAAATTGTGTACTCAAGGTTATTTGACTGGTGAGTTTCTGAAGCATCCTTTGAGATTATGAACTATGAAATTTTGTTTTGGTTTTCATTGCTTTATTTGTATTCAGTGTTTCTTCCTTTTTCTTTTTAGTAGTTGGTGCTTGTTGAAATGGAGTGAAGTCTGGATGACTTTTTTTTATTCCTTGATTCACAGGATTGTAGATAAGATCAATAATTCCATTGGTCAAGATCCTGACTCCAAGTCTTTGATTGGGGTGCTCGATATATATGGTTTCGAGAGCTTTAAGACAAACAGGTGCTTATCTAATATATGCTGGTGATTATCAATTATGGGAACTAGTCCCTTTTTGTGGTCCATTTACACTCTTGCTTCCTCAACTATCATAAGAGCTGGAGGCCAATTTACTATAATTGAATATGACATCTTAATTTAAATATCATGTTGTTTTCCATGCATTTGGTTGGTTGAAAGCCCCATCTTGTAGATATCTACTAAGACCTCATGTCACAGTTTTTTGGAGCATGTATAACTTTATAATGAATTCTACTATGTGATGATAACTTTGGAGGGTATTTGTCTGACTTGCAGCTTTGAGCAATTCTGCATAAATTTGACAAATGAGAAACTTCAGCAACACTTTAACCAGGTTTTCTTCCCATAGTTTTTCTTCACTTTCTCTCTTATCCTTCTCATTTCTTTTAGCTCATACATTACTTGTCATTGAGCAGATTACTGATGGTTTCACATCTTTTTCCAGCATGTTTTCAAAATGGAGCAAGAAGAGTACACAAAAGAAGAAATTGATTGGAGCTACATTGATTTTGTTGACAATCAAGATGTTCTAGATCTTATAGAAAAGGTGAGTAGCATTGGCATATGTTTGTGACTAGGGCAACTACATATCCAAAACAGGTCTCAATTAAAATTTAAACGGGTGCCTACTTCAGTTCCTAAATACGATTAAGGTGAATCTTTAGTTTTCTTTTCAAATTGCTTACTTTTCTTGAGAAGTTGAACTATGCATCCAGACATGCAATGAGTGTGATGACCATCTTGTGAAGTGAAAGTTCTAACTCTTGTATATGGAACGACGAGGAATCTTCTTTCCGGTGCAGTTTAGCTTATTTTTACAGTAAGAATTAACAACTTACTTCTAGTATTAGCTACCTGGAGTTGTAGACATTTGTTCCAATGTTGGTGTGCAACTCATTCTTAGCCAGGTCATTCTACTATAAAATCAAAAGGAAATTGTGGAAACACTATACATGTCTTGTCTTCTGACTTTTGAGACATCGTTTCACACTAATTACCAAGACCACAAACAGCCATTGATAATTGGCTCACAACTAACAAGTAGCACCTAATAATGCTTTTTAAATGGTCCACCAGAGAATTCTTTTCAACTTCTTAATTCGAGCTGACACAGACACAAGTCTTTCAAATAGTGGAAATGAAATCTTATTTAGTCTGATGCCCTTATCAAGAGGCGAGCATACTCTTTAACCCATGAGACTGAGGTAGTTAAACTCGCATTATTATCTAGGATTGGTAGGGTCCTCATAAAATCAGATCACAAGATCCAATTGTACGGTTGTAAAATCTTACAATTGTAAAGTTTGCGGAAAATGTGTAATGAGTCACATGCAAGTTGGTAGCAAAGCTGTAGACTACTAAAAAGCAACAAATGAATTTTATCTTCAGTTTTAACTCTTGACCCTCTTGGTGTCCTATAGTAGTTTCTCTTTTCCCTATAAAATGTAAAAAAATAACCATGAAAATTTTGCTAGTTAGAGGCAAAGTTCTTGGACTCTTGTGGTAGGGCGAATAAAAATTTCAAATTTTTTGAATAAATTGCATTCGAGAGTCTGAAACTATGTTCAAACTCGGTTGTGGAAAAAGAAGGAAAAAATCAGTTTCTGGCGGCATTAGCTCCATTTCCGTTGACAGAGTTGCTATGATGTGGCATTTCCATTTGTAATTTGGAGACACTGGATGTTCTGTTTGTTTCAGTTGAGAAAGAAAGCTAGAGTCCTAGATGGTCCTCTTTTGTTGAGCCCTAATCTGACAGCAGATTGGATTTGCTTTCATCATTTCCTTCTCAATTCCTTGTTTTTTCCAGAGAATCAAATTCCCTTCTATTCTGTCATCAATAAAAGTGTGTTTCATTGGCAACTGGCTAATTTTATCTTAATTTTTGGGCTTTAAAGAAGCCCAAAAGTCTGAGGAGCTAGCACCTCAAATTAAAAATAGCCCATCGAATCAGAACCAAGTTCATACAAGTTGACTCGCGAGTTTGGCAAGTTTACCGAATCAAATTGTGACTTTACTCCGAGTTCACTAGATAAATTATTCAACTGTGAGTTCACTCTGCTTTCTTAAAATTGCTTTATGATCATCCGATTTCATGAGTCAAATTGCCTTTATGACTACATTGCATACCTCTTAGTTAATATTGCCAGGTAAAGAGACAAGTGGCTATGGGCATACAATGATCACCTAGCAGAACCTTGGATATATTGTGAATTCTAGAATCAGATTGTAATAACATATATCGACAATATTTTCAAGCCGAAATCTGGCAAGAGATTCTTTCCTTTTCAACTGTATGGCCATAGATATCTGGGAGTACCTTCAGCATTGTTAAACATTGCACAAGGTATTTCCACCATTAATTGAATTAAAAAGATGGAATCATCAGTAATCTAGAAATAGATGTAATACCCATCACTATTCTATTCTTAAAGCTTACAAAGGACTAAGACATAAAGGTTCCTAGGAAATATGACTCAACAATTTGTTTTATTGTTTTCGATATGAGTAGCTTTTACTTTGACCATTACTTACGGATATCCTCCCTAAGTGCTTTGTATAAAGCTGCACAGTTTCTTATTTAACTTCTAAGCAAAGTAAATTCAGTTGCTCCTATTTATTCATGACATTCTTTCTGGTTGCCATTTACAGAAACCTGGTGGCATAATTGCTCTTCTTGATGAAGCCTGGTGAGTACAAAATCATGGAAAAATATCCACTGCAACTATTTTATTTTGTGCTGTGAACATAGATCAATGTGGCGATTGTGGAAGACCAGCAATCCTCATTTAATCTTTTGACTCTTCTGCGGTTTGAATTTGCGAAATTTGTATTTGTAGTATGTTTCCCAGATCAACGCATGAAACGTTTGCTCAGAAGCTTTACCAGACATTTAAGAACCATAAACGCTTCAGCAAGCCCAAATTGTCACGGACTGACTTTACAATTTGTCATTATGCTGGAGATGTGAGTATGGTCTCTTCTTTGGTTTATTAGAATGATAGCTCTTCAAGTTGTAGAGTCAGCAGAAAAAACTGATAATTCATTGTCAGACTTAAAGAACAGACATTGACAGCTGACCTTATGTTGCAGGTAACCTATCAGACTGAACTTTTCTTGGACAAGAACAAAGACTATGTTATTGCAGAACATCAAGCGCTCTTGAGTGCTTCTCAATGTTCTTTTGTTTCTGGATTATTTCCACCTTTGGCTGAGGAGTCTTCCAAACAGTCAAAGTTCTCATCAATAGGATCTCGATTCAAGGTTCATGTTTGCTTTATCTCTTATGCCTGACTGCAGACTTCATAATTTGTTATGTCTTACTAATAGCGTCCTTATTGACTCATGCAGCAACAATTAGTAGCATTGCTTGAAACTTTGAGCGCTACCGAGCCACATTATATACGATGTGTGAAGCCAAATAATCTTCTCAAGCCAGCCATTTTTGAGAGTAAAAATGTTCTACAGCAACTGCGTTGTGGGGTAGTACTTTTACTAGAATTCAGTTACCTCGGCACAAGTTTAGTTGCCTCAAACCAATCTGCTGCTATTCTTCTTTCTGACCTTTTCTTTTCTCTCTCACCATTGCACTTTAGGGTGTTATGGAGGCCATTAGGATAAGTTGTGCTGGATATCCAACAAGAAGGCCCTTTTTTGAATTTGTGGACAGATTTGGGATTCTTGCTCCTGAAGTTCTTGACCGCAGGTAACTTGAATCTTTTGTTAACTTGTCGTTTATGCCATATCTCTGTACCTCCTGGACTGATCCATTAGTTGTGACAGTTCTGATGAGGTTACCATCTGCAAGAGGCTTTTGGAGAAAGTGGGATTAAAGGGCTATCAGGTATGGAGTAGATAGATATCCAAAATTGTTGCCAGAACTTGATGGCGCAGTGGAATGTTTCTTTATGTTCATTTTCAAGTGATCATATTCCCTTCAGAATTCTTTGCTGGAATAATTGCCTTCATCCTTGGTTTTTCCCTTTATATGGTGTTTTCCTAAGACGGGATACTTGTTGATTTTTTAGCAAAACTTAGGAACCTTTTGGCAATTTAATCTATACCAGCATGTATGAACAAGCATGTGATGTTCTCATCTATCATTAGTGTTCAATTTATTTATTTATACAAATGTATGCCTTGTTCAGCGTCGTGTCAAAAGAGTTGTAAGAAGTGACCAGTGCTTCTTATTCTATTGAAATAGCACATATATGCATACTGATCTTGTCTAAGCACAAAGATGCTGCATCATCCTCTGAGTCATATCAAAAGATGATGAAATGATTCCTGTTTATTTGCTTCCTAAGTGATTTTGCATAGTTTCTGTCATTCAGAGTGCATTCGTGTACTTATAGATATGTCAAGAGAGAAATTAGAGAACCTAGAGAAGAAAAGCTGAATGGCAACCTGAGGAAGGTTGAGGCCACGTACGTGATGTATAATTGGTATATGTAGCAGCCTTATATGTGTTTGCGTGACAAGTTATTATAATTATTAGAGTGACTGATGAGGGTCATTTGTCTTTTTGTGACTTTTGATTTCTCTAAGGACAACGCAATGGCCTCAGTCATGTAGAACGTTTCGCAGCCATATTAAGATTGCTTACGATTTCTATTGGGGCGACGCAATGTGTCTTTTGCAACGATTGTTTATGGCACTGGGTAAAAGTCCCATGAACTAAGGTGTAATTTGCATTTGCAGATTGGTAAAACAAAAGTATTTCTCAGAGCTGGTCAAATGGCAGAATTGGATGCTCGTCGGAGTGAGGTCTTAGGGAGATCGGCAAGTATCATTCAGAGAAAAACGCGTTCTTATTTGGCAAGGCGAAGTTTTGTCTTGGTCCGAAAGTCTACTATGCTTATTCAAGCTGTTTGCCGAGGTATATGCTCAGTTGGCATCATACTCGTCTCTTTTACTTTGTGGGATCTGTATTTCCGTCATTTCGCATACTAAACACGGGAACTGGTTATGTATAGATGCCTGAAGTTTCTTCTTTTGCCAATTTCAGGACAACTTGCACGCCAAGCATATGAGAGCATGCGGTGTGAAGCTGCCTGCCTCAGGATTCAGAAAGATTTGCGTATGCATATTGCTAGAAAAGCATACAAGGACTTGTATTCATCAGCCATATGTATACAGACAGGCTTACGTGGGATGGCTGCTCGATGTGAGCTGCGACTGAGAAAGCAAATCAAAGCTGCTATTGTTATTCAGGTAGGTGTCCATCTTTCACCTAGAGTGCTTTGCAATCTAAGGAGTTCGAAGCAATCTTTCTCTTTGCTAATGTTCATGTCATCTGTTTTCCTTGTGAAAGGTTTTACATAATACCATCATCATTCTTTTGCTTAACATGCTGATCTTTATAGTATGCCATCCATCTCTTTTCTGTTTGATATCACTTTGGAATAATCTCTCTGTTGTTTTTTCAGAGTCATTGTCGCAGATACTTGGCACGGGTCCAATATTTGGATACTAAGACAGCAGCAATTACAACTCAGTGTGCATGGAGAGGGAGAGTAGCTCGTAAAGAGCTGCGGAACCTTAAGATGGTGATTTGTTTTCTTTCATCTTACGACCTTTTCCTGATCGTTTGATATATTTTTAGTGGAACTTCAGTTAGACTTGTTCTCTGATTATAATATATGTTGCATAAGTCACAATATCAATTTAATTCTTTCCAATTGTCCACAAAAAGAATATCGATGCAGTGTTGTAAGTGCAATTTTTAAGAAAAAAAGGTACATTGAATTACTAGGAAAATCTGATGTTGGAAGTTGGATGAAGGAGACAGGCAGCCATGGATATAATGGTTGTTTGTGAAGGAAAATAAATCATCAGGGCTAGTGAAAAGTGTGCCAGATAATGACCTAGTGACTTGCTTGTTCTACTATCACCATTGTATGTTTGACTTGTCAAATTCTTGGACTCATTTTCAGGGTGGAAATTTTGATAAACAATTGAAGTTGCCATGCATTCCTTGACTATGTTTCTTTTTGAGCTGTGTGGTCTTTTTTGAAAAATTTGGAGACCATGCCCGTTCTTTTCAATTTAGTAATAGGTTCTTTCTCTGTATTTAAACAGGCTGCCAGGGAAACAGGAGCTCTTCAAGCCGCCAAAAATAAGTTAGAAAAGCAAGTGGAAGAACTTACGTGGAGATTACAACTGGAGAAACGCATGAGGGTAAGTTCCATGGCATTGTATGCTTTATGGTCTCTGTCAGCTATGTTATAGCTTTTAACTTTAGATTTTATTTGTTGAAATTATGGTCCGATAGTGTTTTTGCTGTTTCATTTGCGTGGAGAGCAAGGCTATACATGTGCTGATCTATGGTTGGAGGTCTTCCTCCACAGTACAAGGACTGGGTTTGGCTGTCTCGTTTTGAATGCATGCAAGATTAAGGCCTTGGACAAATATAAGAGGCATCTCATAAGCTTGGTTGGATTTGGCAATTTTTTTAGCATGAGGCAACTGAAAGAACTTAATTATTTCCGTGAGTTTTAGTCATTGAAAAGTTACTTGATAGCTAGCTAGTTTTTTATTGCTTCATTCAGAAACTTTCATATCTTGTTGCTTTGTGGCTTAGAATCAGAGAAATTTGTTGAGAAGCAGTAATGAGTTTCTCAGGCAAGGATTCGTGTAATGTATACATATCGTATAAGTTCTAATTTCTTATTCGTTTTGCTAAATTGTGCAGGCTGATTTAGAAGAGACAAAGAATCAAGAAAATGCAAAACTACAGTCTGCTTTGAATGACATACAACTTCAATTCAAGCAAACCAAAGATTTGCTTTTAAGGGAACAGGAAGCTGCAAAAAGAGCAGCAGAGATAGTCCCTGTTATACAGGAGGTTCCAGTCATTGATCATACCATGATGGAGAAGCTTTCGAGTGAAAACGAAAAACTCAAGGTAAGATAGTTGGAGCAGTATCTGTATCTTCACCATCATCTACTTACAGGAGTTATAAAATGTTAATATGCTTGAATGGAGGTCCTATCTTTATATTGGGAATTGCCTTTTTCTATTAATTGCAGGGTTTGGTCAATTCTCTGGAAAATAAAATTGATGATACTGAGAAAAAGTATGAGGAGACAAAAAGGATTAGTGAAGAAAGACTGAAGCAAGCTCTGGAGGCCGAGTCAAAGATAATGAAGATGAAGACGGATATGCAAAGGTTATTTTATTCTTGCTTGCTATGGTTACTATCCATGTTAAAAATGGATAATGCAATGCTAAACCAGTCTATTGGTTTCCAGTTTTCTTCTTTTTACTCTTTTGGATTTCTCCTTAGTTCTCATGTCAAAATGTTTTTTTCTTCCTATCTGAAGGCTTGTCGAGAAGATCTCTGACATGGAATCTGAGAACCAAATACTTCGGCAACAAACATTGCTAAACTCACCTGTGAAAAAGCTGTCGGAGAACTCACCAATGACATTATCTCAGGTAAACATGCATTTACAAAGTTTTATGCATTGCGATTCTCTCCCTCCCTCCCTCACTCTGTGATCTTTAACTCTCGCAGATATTGGAAAATGGTCATCATGTAATTGAGGAGAATAGAACAAATGTAATAAAGCTCAACTTTACCATCTCTACTCGTTCTGGATGTACATTACTGTATCTCACTTTGGTGATTCTGTTTGCAAAATCTTTATAAGCAGGAACCACAGAGTGCAACACCTGTGAGGAAGTATGGTACAGAATCCGACAGCAAATTTAGGAGATCCCATATTGAACGCCAGCAGGTATGTTCCTGTGTAAATCAGGGCATGCCTTTTCTTCAACTTTTTTCTTCCTGGTAAGCCTTTGTTTCATTTTTGCTGATTTAATATCCTGAATTTGTAGGAGAACATCGATGCTCTTATTAACTGTGTTGTGAAGAACATTGGCTTCAGCCATGGGAAGCCTATAGCAGCATTTACAATTTATAAGTCTCTTCTCCACTGGAAGTCCTTTGAAGCTGAAAGGACTAGCGTATTTGATCGACTCATTCAGATGATTGGTTCTGCAATTGAGGTAATCCAAATAAAATCATCCATAACTCAATCCCAGTAATGAGAATCCCAAGGCAATCAAGATAGCATAAGAGTATCTATCCGAGCCTGGCTAATGTACTTTGGAAATGTTATAGAAACACTACTTCATCTGGTTATGTTGGAAGTTACATCTGATGCATACCCTATATGTTTACTAGAAGATGCAATTAGTACTATGCTAGCTTCATTCAATGCTGTTTTCACCAGTTCCATTGATATTCATTGACTTGCTTCTTGTTTGCTTTATTGAGTAAATTGGGCTGGTGATTCTGTCCATTGTCCAGTTAGCTGAATTCTTTGCTCATATTAGTTGTTTATTATTTTTTAAGTCAACTTTTAAGTTTAAACTGTTGTCATCAATGTAGATATATTAGTGTAGAAAGTGATATGATTTGGGACCTATATATTTTAAATCACAGATAGTGCTGACGAAATAAAAAATTATACTCAAGTTGGAGTATAAGTTGATGGAAACTCGCTATGAAAGGAAGAAATAACAAGATGCTTTGACTAATGTTTTATGTAATTCATATTTATTATGTACAAAGAAATTGCTAATTGAAGGTCATTCTCTATATTTTTCGTTAATTTATTGTTTAAAGAAACTTCTGGAGATATATCATTGGTTTCGAATTGCGATTATGTTAGACTATCTGCTTTCATTGGTTTTTCTTTTTCATCTTCAGGAATTTTTAGAAATTAAGACAGCGACATTGTGTTTCTTTTTTTTAACTGGCAGAGTGAAGATAGCAATGATCATATGGCTTATTGGTTATCAAATACATCCACACTGTTGTTCTTGCTCCAACGAAGTCTGAAGGCCGCTGGATCTAGTGGTTCGACCCCACATCGGAAGCCGACGCCTCCAACTTCATTGTTTGGGAGGATGACCATGGTACGTGTGGGATTCCAAACACTCAGTTAACTGATTGATTTAGAGAGTAGCATATAACTTGTGATGCATATTTTTCTAGAATCTCCATGTATTCTGAAAATTCAGACGTTTTATGGTCAGGGATTTCGTTCATCCCCTTCTTCTGCAAACCTTGCCGCTGCTGCGGCAGCTGCAACGGTGCGCCAAGTCGAGGCAAAATACCCAGCTTTGCTTTTTAAGCAACAGCTCACAGCTTACGTGGAGAAAATTTACGGAATTATTAGAGACAACTTGAAGAAAGACCTTGGGTCTTTGCTTTCCCTCTGTATCCAGGTATATCCAAATGACTTCCCTGTTCCAATGTAAATCTTATTTAAGGCAAGATGGTCCCATATACATGGTACTGGCTGGCTTCCATTGCTGTATGCTTGCTTTTCTATGTTATTTCCCTGCAGAAATAATTAACTGCTTCACATTTTTTACTCTTTTTGAAAAGATATTCCTTGCCCGTTCATATATTTCCCTTATGACCAAAGTTTATTATGACACCGAAGATTTCTTCGCTGGTCTCTCTTCATTAAAAAGTAATTCCTCTTCCGTTTTATTTGGATGGGGAGGAGATTAAAAAAAAAACTAATTATCAGGCAATGCAGCTAGTTAAAGATTGTTGTAGATGAGAATGGATCGTATTGTACTCTTTGACTATATAGCACTTATAAAAGAAGAATGCAATTGTTGTAACCTTTCGCATGTAGTTTGATTATACAATTGCTTGACAGAATTTTATCATATTTTGAGTGTTTTTTTTGGTTGAAATCATATTTTGAGTTGGAATGGCTAAAAATGCATATCACCATGGAAAATCAACTCACTAGTTCAGTGGTTTTATCGTGAAGTGTAAAGTTGGATGCAGTTTGGTATTTTGTTTGGCGATTCCACTGATTCATAGCATTTAGGCCTTTAGCCAAATTTGCTGAGAATTGGAAGAGGGATATTCATTCAAAAACTATGCTTCACAGGAATCTTTTCCCCTTATCTTTTTTCTTTGTAAAATGTTGTTTGTTTTATGTGTATATACTCTCTTTTTCCTGAGAGAACCCTGTGAGTTGCTGAGTATTGTAGGCATTGGAATCCTAATCTGGTTGCCATAAGTCCTCTGGTAGCCAAGATTATTTTTTAGTCTTTACCTTTTCTTTTGCAACATTTGTCATTGTTGCCAGAGATTTTGTATTTTTTTTTAAATATGTTACTTGTACCCTAATTTATAATTTAACCATTACTGACATATTCATATGCACTTTAGGCTCCGAGAACATCTAAAGGAAGCGTACTGCGATCTGGAAAGTCCTTTGGCAAGGATTCTCCTTTGGGTCATTGGCAGAGCATCATTGAGTGCTTGAACACTCTTCTCTGTAGTCTGAAAGAAAATTTTGTATGTCACTTAATGTCCCATTTATTATACTCTACCACATGAAATTTGGTGCCCTTTTATGTAAGCTTATATTTTGTTACTTTTAGGTGCCTCCGATTCTGGTTCAAAAGATTTTTTCTCAGACATTTTCATTCATCAATGTGCAACTATTCAATAGGTAAACTTCTTTTCCTTTTTCGTTTATTTCCACTGAATTATTGGGGGATCAGGGGGTCCTGATCAGTGTGCTTGGACTATGAAATTTCAGTCTTCTTCTACGCCGTGAGTGTTGTACTTTTAGCAACGGAGAATATGTCAAAGCTGGATTGGCTGAGTTGGAGTTGTGGTGCTGCCAAGCAAAAGAAGAGGTAATTGTGTACCATTATCTTTTTTAATTTTATTTTACAATGAAACAATTACATTGTCCTGTGTGTGGAGTTCTCCTTTTGTGTAAACTTACTAATTACAGTTGGATATCACTGATTGCAGTACGCAGGCCCGTCCTGGGAAGAACTTAAACACATTAGACAGGCTGTGGGATTCTTGGTAACTTTCAATCTCTCCAAAAGCACATTGTTTTTATACGATCCATGTTATTGTCCTTCCTTTTGGGTTGTGTTGTTAACTTTCTGTCGATAAGGCATGCTTGCTTTTTCGGGTTTAGGTTAAAAAAATTTTTAATCACAAAATGCCTAAACCATACTTGGACTTGCTTTTCTGTTGAGACTGCAGAACTGTTGTTTTTTTAACTGTCCATGCATGTCTGCTTATATCTTCCATTCTTGTTGAGAGATAAAATAATTATTAATGATGCGGCAAGGAGAATCTCTGGTAGGTATTTTGTCATCCATGGATTGGCTGTGTTATCTAGATGTCCGTACTACTTATAAATCATGCTATTCTTTGGAGTACTAATCTGCCACTTTCTCATCTAAGTATTTGCCTGCAATGCAACTTCATCCACAGGTTATACATCAGAAGTACAGGATATCTTATGATGAAATCACCAATGATCTATGCCCGGTAACTCTCTCGACACCCCCTCCTCCCCCCTCCCCTGGTGCGCGTTGTGAGCAAGTGCTTCTTTGAAATTATCGGTTACTTCTAAGGCGAATTTATGGCATATAACTGGAGAAACTTTGTTTGCCTTGATTAGAGTCAATATATGAATTCCAAAACCTGCAAAACTACTTGTGTCTCTTGTGTATCTTGCATCTCTGGCTGATGCTCATTGTCTTCTTTGTGGGGTTTTGCATATAGATAGTGCACACTCTTACTCGATCTCTCTCTTAAATTCTGTTGGTTCGCTGCTTGTTCAGATGCTGAGTGTACAGCAGCTGTACAGAATATGTACACTTTACTGGGATGACAGCTACAATACCAAAAGCGTGTCTCCTGAAGTAAGTACTATTGCAATGGGTTACATTTCAAGTCGCCTGTTATAGTTCTTTATCCAAATCCAAGAATCACCTAATGTGTCGTACAGGTAATATCCAGCATGAGGGTACTGATGACAGAAGATTCCAACAGTGCTGTGAGCAGTTCATTTTTGTTGGATGATAATTCTAGGTGAGATTGACTTCAGCACAATCTATTCTTATTTCTATAAGTTTAAGAAATTAATCTTAAGGACCCTCAGATGATGCGTGATATTTTGTAAGTTTAGTTATAAGGTTAAAGAAAGTCAAAGAAACGATAGCCTCATCTCTGTTCCCTCATTAAGAACTTCGAATACACGCCTCCTTCAACAGTGACGAATCCTTTTAGTTCTGCTTTCTCAATAAGCCATTGCCGTGGTTGACTAATTAATTCATCGGAATGCAGCATTCCTTTCTCGGTTGATGAACTTTCCAATTCGCTCCAAGAGAAGGATTTTGAAGACGTGGTGCCTGCGGAGGAGCTCCTTGAAAACCCAGCCTTCCAATTTTTGCACCTGTAAGGCTCGACATGTTGTTAATCCCCGGTTCTCCTCAGCATCTGTCGCGATTTCGAATTCGAATGTTTTGGCAAAGCAATGACGATTTGTAAATTTTTTTGTTCCTTATCTACTTTGGGGCGTCTAATTCTTGCCCTACATCATACCCTGCCGACATGTTATTTATTCATTTATTAATTACATCCTACTTGTAAAATATGCATAGTCGGAAGATGGCAGGGTTATAGTTTTTGATTGAGTTTGTTTTAGGTTCTTGTGTTTTTTTTTCCTTTTGTATTTTCACCATTCTTGCTAGAAATTATATGGCAAATTTGTATATGGGTCATTTGTTTGGTGGTTGAGAAATTGCACTCTCCACCTTGACTTTGTTGTACAAAATTTAAAGCACAGACTGAAAGGTTGCAATGAGAATTTTGTTGTGGTTTTGTTTCGATACAGCTTCCTGTATTATACGCAGTCAAACATGCTCACCCGCCCGCGATAGAGAGATGATTGCAGCAAGCTCTTACACTAGCGAGATTGAATACCACGCATATGAATCGTGCCAACTTGAATCGCTAGATTTCACGATCACAGATCTTCAACATTAAGAAAGGCGACATCGCTGAGCTCTATAATGGGATACTGCAAAGGAATATCTCTATCTGTTTCGCCTCATGTACGTTGTCCTTGGCTGCCACATTGACAGGGGCAGCTAAAATTTGACTCCTGAAAGCCCAATAAGTGCTCGATTTCTCAAGCATCTAAAGGTCAAAATTCGAAACAAGACACATTTTTCCACAATCCCATGAGGAATTCACATGGGTAGGGCCCAAAACCACATTCAAAATCACCAATACGTTACGAAAGTCTCTCCCCGACATCTTTTGGGACCAACCATTGTTATTAATCTTCAAGGACCGCGCTCCCCCAACCCCCCCACCCCAATGGACCACCCTAGTACGAAAATTATCAAAAGCAGTACAACTGTAATCTCTCTAACTCTCTCCCCTAATGCTATGGATCAACTTGCGATTCTAGCATGGTCCAACACGCCGTGGGAGCCTGCCACGTGGCGCCATGGGTCACGGGTCGGCACTTGCGTGAGCTAGGGATGGGTGGATGGGTCTTCATGGCTGGTGGGGATGGGATTGGGCCTTGGATTTTGATGGGCCTCCACGTGGGAGTCCGTCGTTGTTCACCTGAACATTCTGAAACTTTGGTCCAGGGTTGGTGACTCTTAAACAGCTAATTTCTTTGGAATTCAATCTCTCTAGGTCCCCCACTCTTTGGGGGAGCCAATGGATGCATTGGAGACTGAATGCTTCTCAGCCACACACGAATTTGACAGTCCCTCATCAATCAAACCATCCTACCTATTCTCTTTTGGCCCAATTTACTTTGCCTCGTTTGCAATCTGGGCTTGGCATTTCTTTTGACTTTTATCGACGGCATCTCTATAAGTTTCCCCCTTTTTTTTCACCACGAAAATGTGGGACTCGAGATTTGAATTCCAAACTTTCTTTCCTTTCCCCAAAAATAGAGAGGCACCATCGGGCCGATAATCTATTGACGGGTGCTTCTTAACTCAAGACGGCTTTTACCGATTGAACTATGAAGATAAAAAAGCTCGCCGTCAAGCTTTTCGGAGACGCGGACATTGTACGTTGAAGTGGATAATGTGCTTTAAGGAGAGAAATGCAATATTGAAAAAGATAATGATGGGATAAGCCTTTCTTAAAATTGATGTATCTGAATTCTCGATGTCAATGTTAACAGTCTTTCTCGCTCTTCAAATGCTACGGGAACATCCCTAGTCAAGCAAATCACGTGGAGAGGGTGATGATCTCGTCACCATTGAAAGCTGATGAAAATAGATTGTTCTCATTTCATTGTCTTCAAATGAAGATGAATGCAATGCAGCCGACCCATTCCCAGATTGTATTTTCGGATACTTGAACTCAAGACATAGAAGTTCTCAGTGTTTATTTTTAATGGCTGATCAAAGCATGAATCAACATGAAAAAAAAAATACAAAAGGGTACAAAACGACGCCGTCATTTCACCTTAGTCGCACTCATATCTCAGTCGGCACCAAAATCATCAAGAAAATAATAATAAAAAGAGCAGTCACGATCATATCATTCTCGACATTTGTCTTCACTTGGGTTTTTGTTTTTTTGGCCGAAGTCTTCACTTGGGCTGATGGTGAAAAGCTGTGGGCGAGTCTTCTACTTGGGTTGATGGTGAAAGTTGTGGGCGAGTCTTCACTTGGGTTGATGGTGAAAGTTGTGGGCGAGTCTGTCACTCTCCAGTCCCATCGCACAGACTGGTAAGGCGAGGATTTAGAATGGATCTCTCTCTCTCTCTCTCTCTCATATTATCACTTACATTTTCTTGCTCGTGCAATGAGTGGCTACGATCCAAGATCAACACGGCGGGAGCCTGTGAGACAGTTGAGTCTGTTGAATGGGTGATGACGAAGGTATCAAGGCTACGTTCGTTTGTCGGAAAATATTTTTTTTAAAAAAATATTTTTTCAAAAGTCATTTTTTTAAAACATATTTTTTTAAAACACAATTTTCTAGTATTCAACTAAAATTTGAAAAAATTTCGGAAAATATTTTCTGGTGTTCGGCGTCCAACGACCGGTGGCGTCCAGCGATCGGCAACTGGCGGCGGCAACCGGCGGGCGATGGGCGGCAGGCGACCGGTGGCGAGCGATCGGTGGTGGCCGGCGATCGGTGGCCGATGGCAGTGATCGGCGATTAACTCCTTTTCTCACGGAAAACATTTTCCTTCTAATTGGCAATTTTACCTTCATTTTGGAGGAAAATGATTTTCTCTTTGTGAAAAGAGGAAACCATTTTCCTCAAAACAATGAATGATTTGGGGGTGGGGAAGGAAAATGTTTTCCCACGGAAAATATTTTCCTCTCCCGAACACCAGAAAATACGGAAAATGTTTTCTAAAAAACTATTTTTTCGGAAACGAACGGAGCCTAGTTTCATTTTGGTCTTACTTTGCAAGTTGACTTTCGATGTGTATTGAGCGTGCCTTTGACTTCACCATGTACTCCACATGTAAGATAAAGAAATTCCCGGCAATGTCCACCTTGACGTGCCCTTAATTGCACGCTGCTTTCACGAGTCTTACATCAGTTTGGGACTGTTTTTGGCTCTTTCGAGTAGAGATGATGGTACAAGTGGTACTCCACGAAATTTCGTCAGTTTCTTCCTTGATTTTGAACTTTTGGATCATCAAATTCTGTGTACGGATGTGCTAATGAAAGGGCGTAGATAGATGGATGGTCCTAAGTCCTTTGATTTTAGGGAGGTCTTTAGCTAAAAAAAGGGTGGGTCTTTGAATCAAAATTTATACATATCTTTTTAATCATTCTCTTCTCTTATTTTCTTTTCTTTTTTTGGGAAAACCCAAGGATACGACCGCAACTAACCAATATGGTCTCCACTTAAATTTGGGTTTCCTGGAGTAGGAATTGCATCCACAATTATTGATATCCGAGTCAAAAGTATGGAAATGTCCTTATCGTCAAATCAATCCCAGATGGGTCCTTTTAACAATTCTCAACTACCCAACAATAGAAAAAGTCATCACTCCGAATGACCCCTCATTCCTAACAAAGATTTGTGTCAAATTTTCAAAGGAAATAGAGTTATATTCAAGTAGTTACGAGGTCATTGAGATATCAAAATTCCTTTTTTTTTTGGTCAAAAGATCATCGAAGTTTAGACCTCAATATACATGCGCATAGACTTGCATACACGCACTCGCATATGCACGCTGAGAGAGAGAGAGAGAGAGAGAGAGAGAGAGAGAGAGAGAGAGAGAGAGAGAGAGAGAGAGAGGAGCAATGCTAGAGGTGGTGGTGGTGGTGGTTGGTGGTTTTGCCAAAGTCGACAATAACAATTTATGACAAAGGATGCTAGATAATTATTTGAAAAGTCATAACTTTATTTGTATGATGACCAATTCGATCCTAGATATTTTGCAATTTGGCTAATTTAGCCTTAAACCTTTTGACAATTTGCCAATTTAATCTTTCCGGCCAAAATTGACCGGAACTTGCTAATGTGGATGATTTTTACGATTTCTTTTAAATTTTTCGAATTTGTTATTACTTTTTTTCTATTTTTTTCCTTTTTTCATTTTCCCTATTTCCCTTTGCAAGTCGTTGGCCACAGGTGAGGGTCATAGACGAGGACAGCCCTTGCTTGTGGCCAATGCCCTTGCTAGGCCTCACCTATGGTTGGCAATCGGCGGGGGAAAAAAGAAAGAGAAGGAAATGAAAATGAGAAAAAAATTGAGAAAATTTTAAAAATTGCAAAAATTATCCACATCAGTTGGCCATACCGCGTAGAATAGTTGACACTGACTGGACCCTTGTGTCATCAATTTCCGGCCAAAATTGATTAAGATGTTCAAATTGACAAATCATTAAAGGGTTTAGGACTAAATTGGCCAAATTAAATAATCTTTAGGACTGAATTGGCTGTTATATAGTGGGTTTAAGATTTTTTTGAAAATTTTCCCCAAGGAATACATTGTGGGGTGTGGTATGAAGAAGGCGACAGAAGATAGAAATTTGCATTAAATTTTGATATGTGATCATTATAAAATATGAGGATATTTTGATAAATTTAGAATATTTGGTAATGTTGCTTATTTAGATCTTTTATTATTTAGTTGCTGATCTGTCAACTATTTAAAAGCGTTAATTAAATTGAATAATCAATTTACCCTTCAATGAAGAGGATATTAAAATTTCTCACAGAATATTCAATCAATCTAATATTTTGGTTTTGTAGACTAAAAGCTCTACTCCTCAAATGCTAAAACAACGTATTCTGGATCTTATTGATTAAATTAAAAGCATAATTTCTTTGGTTTGATTAGCAATGATCACTGGTTTTTGTTTCTGTTAGCGGCGAATGGAAAAATTTGTGGAGATTGCATGTTGAACGCAAACCACAAGATTGTTGTTAACAACTTATATGATTCTTTTTTTTTCAAATAAATAAGGGTTAAAACCCTAAATTGGTACACCTATGATGAATTTACTCCAAATTAATTTTTGAATTAATACCACGAAAAATCCTAGATTGGTACACTTGTGACAAACTTTCCCCAAACTATTTTTTTAACAACAAAAAATCCCAAACTGGTACATCTGTGATAATTTTATCCCAAACTATTTTTTTGACCACCAAAAATCCCAAACTGGTAAACCTGCGACAATTTTACCTTGACCTAATTTTTAAATATTATTCTTTATTTTTTCGATTTTTTCTTTTCTTTTTCCTTTCCTTTTTCTTCCCTTCATCTTCTTTATTTTCAATCTATGGCCGGTCGCCGGTCCTATGACTAGCTAGAGATGGGGATCGATAAGGTCGGCCCCACCGGCTGCTAGCGAGGTAGACCTCGCCGGCAAATGGCGAGGTCAGACTTGCCCACCCCTGGCGAGGTTTGACCTCACTAGTTGTCGGCGAGGGGTCGTCCTCACCATCGTTGGCGAGGTTCAGCCCCGCTAGCCACTGGCGAGGCCGATCTCGCCGTTGCTCAGAAATCAAATCAATGGCCAGCGCAACAGATCAAAACGCCACAAAAGGTGGGGGTTTGGCATACCGTTTTGGATTGGTAGGGCTTCTCCCAGGAACTGCAGGCGAGATTGAGGATGACCTCGGTGGACTCGGAGAAGTTGGAGTGAGAGGTGAGCTCGGTGTGCCCTTGAGCTTCCTCCGCAGACTTCAAGAGGGCGCCGCAGGCGCTGCAGTCGCCGCACTTGAGAGAGACGCCGGCCATGGCTTTGGTCCTTCAATCGGGGAAGGGAAAATCGAGAGAGAAACGCTTCGCGCTCGGAGTGATGTTGTTTCGCGATCACCGAATGGAACAGTTGGGATTTCGCCATTGTTGGCGGGGCCGAGCCTCACCAGCGATTATGAGGATGACCCCTTGCCGGCAATTGGCGAGGTCGAACCTAGTCAGGGGTGGGCCAGGCCAACCTTGCTAGTGGCCGGCAGGGCCGACCTCGCCAGTGGTCCGCAGGGCCGACCTTGCCAGTAGCCGGCAGGGCCGACCTCGTTGGCCCCGTTCTTTGGCTGTTTGCCGGACCGGTGATCGGCCATAGATTGAAGATATAGAAGATTGAGAGACAAAAAAAGAGAAAAGGAAAGGAAAAGAAAAGAAAAGAAAAAATAAAAAAATCTCAAAAAAATAAAAAATAATATTAAAAAATTAGGTTGGGGTAAAAAAAGTTTGGGGTTTTGGTGATCAAAAAAATGGCTCGGGGAAAGATTATCACAGGTGTACCAGTTTGAGATTTTTTGTGATCAAAAAATAGTTTGGGGTAATTTTGTCACAAGTGTACCAGTTTAGGGTTTTTCATGGTATTAACTCTTAATTTTTCTTATCATAAAAAGCCTCAAACTAATACACCTTTGATAAATTTAATCCTTATTAATTTTTTGACAACCAATAATCCCAAACTAGTACACTTGTAACAAATTTACTCTCCGTTAAATTGAAATAATACCACAAAAAATTATAAATTGATAACCTTATGATAAACAGAGGGGTAAAACCCCAAATTGGCATGTGCATCAATTACCATATGTCATTTAACTCAGAAATTTGACGGTAAAATTTAGCGGAAACTAAGGGATGATAAATTTGTTATAGATGTACCGGTTTGAGTTTTTGATGGTCAAAAAATTAGTTAGGATTAAATTTATCATAGGTGTATCAGTTTGGGGTTTTTTGTGGTATTAGCCTAATAAATAAATGTACAAACAGTTGGTTGATTTGTGTTCGCACCTAAATTTTTTGCCCAAAAGTATTTTCGCATGACATTCCAAAAAAATTGGAACTTATTTCCTTAAAAAAACATATTAAACATTAAACTTATCAATCTCGCAAAAAAGTTGGATTTGATATTGATATGCAATCTTTATAAAATATGACGGTATTTTGATAAATTTAGAATATTATGGTAATTTTTCTTAATTGGTCTTTTATCATTAAGTTGCTAATCTATTAGCTATTTTTAAATGGGTCAAATGAACTGAATACATGAATATACCCTTAAACGAAGAGCCTCTTAATTTTTGTCACAGAATATTCAATCAACCTAATAATTTTGTTTTCTAGCTTTTAATGTCAAGACAGGAAACTCTCATCCTCAAATGCAAAAAAAAAAAAAATGTTGTATTCTATTCTTATTGATTAAAATAATGGCAGAGTTTCTTTGGTTTGATTAGCAATGATTAGTCGCATCTGTTTCTGTTGGCCGCGAATGGAAAAATTTGTTGAGATTGCGCGTTGAATGCCAACCCTAAGATTGCCATCAACAGCTTATACGAGGCTTATATTTTGTTTCGAAATAATTAAATATGCCAACAGTTAGTTCAGGTTGGTGTTTAACTCCTAAATTTTTTAACCTAAACATTATTATCACGTGCTTTTATGTTTCCCTCTGAGAAAAAATATTTCACACACGAAACTTTGCGTCCTTGCATTTCATAAGTAATAGAGTTTCGTTCCTGCTGATCTTGAGCCTGTGCAGTGCGCAAGCGCTACCTTGCGAGAAGATTATCGATTGCCGCTTAGCTATCCATGAAATGCTTTTGAGGCCTGCCCTCCGGAAGGACGCAGCAGTTGGTCAGGAGATGCAAATCATTATCTGCTGCACATGTTAGCCGTTTGGTTAATCAAACTTTAAAGCGGAGAAGCATCATTTGACTGACCTAATTTGGTTTCTTGCTAGGGTTTCTATCTTGTCACGTTATTGTTACCCCAAGTTGCAACTGTCTCGTCTGCCATTTCCATGTGGTCCGATCATGGGTCTCCAATCTCTCTCTCTCTCGCTCTTTCTCTGACTGAATATTCTGTGGTCAAACTTTGCTCCATGAAGCTGGAGTATCATGTCATACAACATGTGCACCCAACATGTAATCTCATTAAACTCCAGCAGTTTTTACGGTTGACAAAGTTAATTAGGCTTCTCATCTGCAGAAATTAACCAGGAAAAAAATGAGAAAAGACAGCAACATTAAATTGTTGTCTTCTCAATTGATTTCGTAACAGTTAGAATAGGGTATGGTCAAATTTTGTCAGCAGCGTGGCACAAGCCTTCCTCACGTTCATCTCAACATAGCAATGAATGAGCAGTCGCTCAAATCACATGCCCCCATATTAAGATAGCATCTGCAACAAGATGAATGAAACCTCTTTTCGACCATATAAAGAAAGAGGGAAAAATGATCAAATAATCAATGCTGTCGTTTCCTTTTTTGGCTAGTTTAATCTTTTTAGTATAGTGAAAACAGAATTTCAACAGAAAAGAAAGGTTTGGAACGTGTTGACTTGTGGCAATTAAAGAGTATAGTCATGTCTACGCCATGTCGGATTCATATTTCTCTCGAATAATACTTCTTGCATTATGTTAATCGCAAGTTATCTGCCTAGAATCTCCCAAATCACCCAATGCTAATCATATATTTTAGGCAACCTTAATACACCATTGGCATAGAAAAAAAGTACCCAAAAAATAAGAGAACTCATTTCTAAAATAAAAATAGAAATTTGCTCATGCCCTTGTTTTAGCCTTTTCACATCTTATTGGGAATGAAATCCATATAAAAAGATATTAATTTGCTGCAAGCAAGAATGCATGTGATCAAGAACACAAAAAAATTATATAGATATTTATATAAATATATATTTATTCATTCATTGAGATTATAGAGGTTCATGCTCTTGTGACATGACTCACTTTGAATGAACTCGAATTTAAAACATGGCTTTCTTCTTCCGGGGAACGAGACTTTGGTCGTGATAACGATTGACTGAATATGGTCACCAAAGTGATAAACCTTATTATTTATTAATTAAAATATGTGTGTGACGTCACCATTTTTATCACTCCATGATTGTTGTATAAATTTGCAATAAAATCACCCGACCCCAGAAAAAGCCGGCCTTGGATAAAACCTCTCTTGTGTGCCTAAAACGCCTGAAACCCCAAGTCAACTTGTCAATCGAAAGATATGTAGAAGAAAATATTAATAAATTACATCGATAAGTAAAATGAAGCAAGGGTATTGTTAAAAAGTGTTAGAGGAACTTGATAATAACCTAGAAATCAAACGAGTAATTTTCAACGCACATTAAAAGAATATGTCACGAACACGAATTTAAGAGAAATAACCAACAAAAACCTCAAAGTATGCCTATTGGGCCACCGTGATACATTTGCTCTAAGTTTTTTTTTTCATGACACAAAAAATTTCAAACTTATACTTTTATAACACGTTTACTATTCGTCAATTTACAATTAAAAATCTGTCTACATAGATCATGGAAGGCAAACAATATTGATATAATGCTCAAGTGATTTAAGTGAAATAAAAACAATGTTATTTTGGTTAGAAAACCATATGATGGAACCTTGCGAGGATTAAATATGTCATATAGTTACAAGTTTAGGATTTTTTATGTCGCAAGAAAAAGTTTAGGATAAATGTGTTAAAGTGGGTATAGTTCGGGATTTTTGTTGTTGTAAAATAAAGTTCAAGCTAAATATGTTATAGTGGATATAGTTTGACGTTTTTAATATTTTTTTCCTTAAAATTAGAAGAAAATAAGTTTCTGAACATGATCAATACTTTTATCAAGTGATTGAGGGCACTGTCTTGGGTAAAGAAAACCTGTAAAATATTAAAATATATTTTCCTGGGAAAGTAAACCCTCGGACATTGGCCATTTGGCCCTAATCTCCTCCGAGTTTCCCGAGGGAAGTGACTCTTTGGGAAACGAAGGGGAGAGAGACATGGGAAGATGGACGACGCGGTCCTCATACGGCTACTCAAACATTTTCTCGGGAAAATTGAATGGCACGAAACGAGAATGCGCTCGTACAATGACTAAATGTGGGGCAGATGCGTGAATCTTTCTCTTGGCTTGAAAGAACAAGAACACCTAAACAAAAATAAAACATGTGTAATTTCAAGACGCATCCATCCATCATCGCTTTCTTCAAACTCCTTTCTCTCTTAATTTAGATGTATAATGTCTATGTGCATGGATCTGATCCTTCTTGAGCCCCGTTTGGTGTGAATGCGATTCTCTAGCAGTTCACATTGTGCTGAATTGTGCGGTTTTATTTTACGAGGAAAATCGCACCAGTTGTTGTGGATGTCCCACCCAATGTGCGGTCGAGTCCTGTAAGTGTTCGAGAAACGACAAATTTGCTGATGTGATGTGTCAAAAACCAGACGTGGCTTTTGTTGATGTTTTTTTTTTAACACATGTGACGCTAAGGCTTCATTTCTTACATGGAAAATAGATGATTTGGAAACATCTTCATAAAAATGATCGATTGTACCATTTACAAAAATGAATGAACGAAAAATAATTTCATTATCCACAAAAATGGTTAGTTATAAATTGTTATTGATAATGAAAAATATTTTTTATTGACTAATTATTTCAGACGACATGAGCGGTCATTTTTAGGACCAAATCATCCATTTTCACTAAACAAATGGAGCCTAACATGGCGATATGGAACACCTGACCAATGTCAGATTAATTTACAGGGTTTAAAGTTTCGATAAAGGAAGTTCGTAATTTGGTTTTCTCGTAACATGGTTAGTCTTATTTTTTAAAAAACATAATTTTTTTGTCAATTATTGCATGGCAAGTGGTCAAGGGCACTCCCTAATATACGATCTCAATCGAGGGGAAAAATAAAGTAATGGAGGAGAAATGTGTGTAGATGTGAGAAAATGCAAAGAAATCTGCTACAACCATGGAAGGGCGGCGCCTAGGATGAAGACAAGTCTCCTACTATTCAAAATAAATTATATATTATCGATGCAAATCGCATGCTTATGGCCCGGCAACTAACTCGTTATAGGCAGTAACCAGAAGGAAAAAGAAATAAAAATAAAAATAAAAATAAAAATAAGATTTGAAAAAAAAAAAAATTGCCAGGTGCATTGATCCTTGACGGGGTATCTGGGTGATGGCTAGCTTATGATATTTAATCAATAGATTAAGGATGAGTTCAGAAGGAAACTGAATGGACCAAATGGAATTACCGACCTCATTAACAGAACATGGCCGTTGGAAGCTGGTCCTGGATTAATTTAATGATGGGCAAGGGAAGTACTTCAGTAGGGTCATGACGTCACCCATATGATTATTTACGTCATGCGCTCTCCCATCAAGATCCTCTTTGGAAACTGTTATCTATTCAGTTTTTTTTTCAAAACTTTAGGAGAGGTTTTCAAATGCGTGGAGTGGGAGAAGACAATGCGTATTTCAACCCTTTCGAGTTTGGTGAGCTCACGTGACTCGACAGCGCTTACTCGATGGCCGAGAGCGCATCGATTTGTTCCTTCATATGGCGCTTGACATTAGGGGTGATCAACATGGACCAACTGAATCGGGAACTGCAAGGACTGGACCCATTCAAATCGGCTTGTTCTAGGTGATTTTTAGGGGGTGCCAGTTTGGTTTCCGATCCTATAAAATTGGAACTGATAATTTTTGGTCAGGTTCTCGATTTAATGATGGGAACCGGATTGATTTATATATATTTTTTAAATTTGTTTTTTTTAAAGAAAAGCAATGTTTGGTTGTGTGAAGGTGTAAACCCTAATGAATTGCCTGCCTCTTGCGCGGCCACGCTTCTTCTTTCCCTGCTGCCTCTCACCCTTAGCTTGACGCACGCTTTTCCAATTCCATCTCCTCCGTTGAAGTTTGTGACATAGCAACGATCAATGTGGTGGGGTTCGCCTGGTTCCCGATTTTTGGGTGAGACCGAATTGGGAATTAATTACCCCTACTTGACACAGCCGTCTCCTCCACATTTCGTGAAATCTCGACCGTCAACATAAATTTTGTTTTCGTAGAATCAATGATCGAAAGTTATCTAGGTATTGTGAGATTTTGTAGGACCACTGCAAACTGTTTTAAAAGTTTAAATTGTTAGATGAATTCGTGGTTTAATAAATAATTATTTTAACACTCCCCATAGGTCGGACTTTGGCCTAAGTCTAAAAGATGGAAATATGCAATTGGGAAGACAATTAGGGTCTGAAAAGATTTGAATTTAGGATCCTTGCTCTGATATCATATAAGATTTTGTGAGATTACCATCAATTATTCTAAAAGATTAAATAATTAGATGAAGGCATATATAATGTCGATCGGTTCTCGCTCACAGCCGTCGGATTGATCAAACGATCAGAGCATGAATCAATCCCGCCCCATCACAGATTTTAGAGGGATCACATCAGAGTCAAACAGGATACCTCTCTCTGACCTCTCACCTCATCAATCATTGGGGAGATCGTCCCCTGAAAACAAATAAAATAACCGCAGAATATATTATTAAATTCAAGGCTCCAAGAACATACCAATAAATGATTGACTATAATACATACATAAAATAAGAAAAACAAACAATCTTTACTTTCCATATGCTATCAGAGAATCTTGTCATGCGTACACAATTGTGGTTTTAGTGTAAGTATTCACTTTTCAAAGTTTGCTAGCCATTTTGAAGTTATTTGGGGCTAAGGTTTGATGGCGTGTTTATTTCGCAAAATATAAATGATTTGGACAGCATCTTTTTGAAAATGATTGTTTATATCGTTTGAAATATATAGCCGATGAATATTTTTATTATCGATAACAATGTATGTCTCAACATTTTATTAGACGATAAAAATATCTTTCATTCATTTATTTTTGTAAGCGATGCAATTGATTATTTTCAAGCAAATATTTTTCAAATTATTCATTTTTCGCAAAAAAAAATGGAGCCCTAATTATTTCTTTTAACTAGGAAGGGGGAGAACGCCATATGTGTCACAACTTTCATATGACGTTCACTTTAGTGAAATAACTTTTCAACCAATCACTTACATATCATAGTTTTTTAATAAACGTTTGTCGGAAGTGCCATGAAATGTGAGGATTTGCAGCAAGGGAAATCGCCGATGTAACTCAAATGAGCGTTCTTAAAAAAATTATGACATTTAAGTGGTCCGTTGAGAAGTTATGGCACCAAAATTTGCGTCGTATGAAATTTATGGTACTCACAATTACTTGTGTAAGGAACTCTATATCTCACAAAATCAAATACTTGCTAAGTCATGGAATCAAAGAAGCATGCATATAAAAGTCGAATATCAAAGAATACCCTACATTTTGGTGAGCCGCTAAATTCCTATAATTTAATATGAATGCAAACGCGAGTGCACACGTAGGCTAAAATGGATTCGAAATCTCCAATGGAGCAACATGTAGGTATCCATAACATTCCAAAATCCACGAAATAGAGAAAAGGACAATTAGGGTTTTCGAAATACGGAAGAGAGTTGTTGACATAAAACACTTAAAAATTATATGAGCATATAGAAACATGTTGCAGTATATGCCCTAGCTATTCCAAGAAAAGTCATAACTGGCTAAGGAAACTTAGACTATGGATAGCATTGTCTCTCACTCTCAGCCACACACTAAACGGGCTCGAGCTTAATGGATGGAGATCGGTGATCAAAGCTTGCGATCCCCTTTGAGTGTTACTATAAGAGTCTTACACGCGTTTGGAATATCCGGTTCGAGCTATATAGCTATTTCCCATCACCGGTGGTATGAAAATCCGAGGTTGGTGAGTCTGTCGTTGCAGCACCACAAAGATGTTGGCAGTCATGAGGAGAAAAAACATATTTAAAACGGCTCATATAGAGCTGTATTTTCGTCCAAGCCTCCCGGATTGGAGGAAATTTCGTATGACCGGGCACATGGAGGGCATTCATTAAAAGTTTGGTCATCCTCTACTGAGTCTCACTCACATAACACTTCCTTAGTATCCTATTATATCTTTGGTCATTTGCCTTAAAGGCGCCAAACTTCAATCATGGTCTTCGACCAAATGTAGAGCACATCAAACATAAGTTAATATGAAGAGACTCAAAGCAGCAACCCTTATTTGCTACTTCCCTTCGGTTTGTTTTCTTCTTCTTTTTCCACATATTCACTAAAGAACAAGAGCAAGGGATTGAAGGTCGTATTTTGATGTCATTTTATCTTAAATTGACATTTGTTCATATTGATGATCCATCTATACTATGGTAATGGCCATGTAGGCCCCACTTTTCCTCATTGTCCAATACACGCAAGCAAAAAATATTAGCTGAGCGGTTGAATGCTCGATTTGGCACATCGGATCTCATATTCAAATTACAACATCTTTCACACGAGCTTGAGGGCTTGCTCGCCACATTATCACGGTAGTCTTACGCGATTCACGTGGAGGGAGCGGTTGAGATGCATCCGTGCGGATTAGTCGAATCAAAACTCTACACACAGTGTGCGGAGTGATCTTCACTTTCTGCTAAAAGTAAAAGTTGGCATATGAGAGTTTCAGCTAAAAGCTACCAATCATGCAAATTATAAAATCAAAGTACTTTCTCGAACTTTTCTCGTGCGCGACTTAGAGAAACTCATTATAGATTTCACAAAGAAAAGTTCCACATCACTTTGTTTATTATTTACTAGCTGCACCAATGTGTATATATTATATAGTTATCATACATATCGAAAAACGCGATTTTGCTTCGTAGGGAGCAGGTACCGCCGACTACAGAAAGAGAAAAAGGTAGGCATCAAGGAAAGCCCTAGGACCTTGCCTTAAAGCAATGGGGGTAGAGGAAGAAAAAAGAAAGGAAAATAATAATAAAAAAATAGATCAAACTATTATGATTCTTGTATTGCATGGGCAAAACGTGATCGTACGATTCTTTATCAACGAAGGGGAGTGATGATATGATGCGTCGACAAGGATAAGAAAAAGTAATGTATTTACATATCTCGTTCTACTACTGACATGATAGATGTTAGTGGTATATAATTGTGCAGAAACATGTGTGATACATTATTTTTAACTCGAATGGCATTTGTGTTCCGCTGCTTTTTGATGTAAATATGTTTGTTCTGTCTATTAGAGTGGGTATAAATAACAATATCCTTTTATATATTGGTAATTTTCGTTTGTGCTTCCGTACTTATGATTCTATCGTCTATAAAGCCATGTCTAACCTACAATAGGTGATCGTATTGTTATACAATTGCATGCAGCGAGTGCTAACAATAAAAAGCTTCATCAGAACACCTAACATATTTGAGTAGCGGAATCCAACCCAGAAAAAAGGTGGCATGGTAGTCATCGAATTCGACCACTCCAAGGAAAAGGCGGAAACTCTATCCTCTATATTTGTGCAATTGTCACAATGCAGCCTTACATCCCGGAAGATGAAGGTGAATAGCTCAAAATACAGGCTTTTAATAACTCTAATGGACAACCGGTTTTCCTCCACTAATAGTCTTTTGATTAGTGGGTCACAATACATACACATTATTAACAATCAAATTCAGTTAAATATGTATATGCTTGATGTCCATCAACCTGTAACCTACCAATCAGATGCATAATGAGGAAGTTTTCTCCAATCATGGATGGAAGAAAATATAATCCTATCTGCTGCTTCCACAACATTAATTGTCAATAATTTGCATATTAAGAAATAAAGGGGCCGGCTCCAATCGATTTTTAGATAATCCAAAAACGATACAACTTTTTATCGAAAATGATGCAGAGGGCATTATCATCATTACGAAAAAGTTGCAAGCTTCCACGCAGAGCCTCCCAAGCTAAAGCAGTGTGGAGCAGTGCAAGGCTGGAGGGAAGCTGCAAGGAGGATGATAAAAAAGGCACATATCATCAAAGATCATATGCATGGGATATGACTAAGTTCCATCTATCTCTTTTCTAACCATTTTTGTAATATTCCATTTGTTGTATCCTTGGCTCTTTTCCAGAAAAGTTGGCCCGGAGTGAAGAGCAAGCTTGTGGAATCATGATACTATCATACTACTGCTGCATACCCAATAACTAAAACCCTAATATAATACAAACCAAAGAGCCAAGAACTCATCTCTCTCTCTCTTTCTCTATCTCTCTCTCTTCATGAAAAGGAGAGACTCCTCGAATGATCTCTAGGTTACATGCACATGCCTACCTCTCCTTCCACTCTCTCTCTCTTCCCATGAAATTCTCTCTCAAAAGCACTAAACTTTGGTTGGGCGTGGGGCACATACCCATCCTTTTTCCAACTCAAAGAAACTCTTCCTTGCTCACAGAATCGAAGTTGTACTTGGCATGGCACATCTCAGAGTATCTCACCAAGTACAAGAAAGGCTAGTATGGTGAAGGTTTATATTCCTAATTTAATCGCCTAGCATGATGATCACGTTGTGGAGAAAGCTCTAAACACCCCCCTCAATCCCCTTCCAAATGATTCGAGGACCCTTGTCGTAATGTGGATCGATTTGATTGGAATATAACATCTTTCATACTAGCTTTCCGTTGCCGAGAACAAAAGGTTAAGGTTGTTTGCTTTTTATGCAGAGATTCATGCTCCTAAACTTCGTAATCATACAGTATCATATTCCCCATTAGGATACTTAGTGGATTGCCTATACAAATGGCTATTGAAGTTAATTATTGTCAATAGGCAGTGAGCCTCTCTTTTTTGTGAAAATAAAGTAGAGAATTCCACTCCTAACTGCTATTTATGACTTCTCTTTTTAGATTTTGAAAAATGGAAAAAGATTTGAATTATGAAGAAAAGTCGTATGTGCATCCACTTGTCAATCTTCGAATACATTCAAAAGTCTAAAGTGCTTCATGTTAATGAAAATCAAAGTGCGGGAGCCGTAAAGTTCCACTTGGAAACAGTACCGCACAATGAGCTTCTCGACCGACTCGTTATTAATTGAGATGAAATTAAGTAATCTTATTGCGAAATGGTTATGGAGCTTTAGGTGATTCCCAATTAAAACTATCAAAAAGGGTAGAGAGAGAAGCAAAGGTTGCTCCAACACTTAGAAAATGACTTTCTGAGTATTGAATTGAACGAAGCTCTGGTTGTGAATGAGTGCTAGTTTTTTTTTTTCCCGCAGTAAAGCAAATTCTCTTTATATATATATAGTCATAATAAAAATAATTTCGCGAGAAATTTTGTGGGGCCGACACATGGCACTAGAAGCGGTGTGAAACCCAGTTGGCGGAGTGGGCTTTCGTGGGCCCTGATCCGGGCCCCACGAGAGTCACAATTCCAAGGCTTTGAAGGCTCTGTGGGGCCCGGGAAATCGAAATACAACTTGGTTTGGTCCACCTGGGCTCATCACCGATCTGTCCTAGTCAGCAAAGCCGCATGTCAAATTGCTCAGATTTTTTTTCCTTTCTCTTTTTATTTTTTAATTTTCTTTTTTGGTTTAAAGGAAATTTCGGGGCCCGGTAAGAATCAGATGAGGAGTGATGGGTCGCTTTCCTTCCTTAATTGTCCTGTTGCTTGACCATTTTTAGCATAATTTGTACACTACAAAGAGTCGTCTCGATTCATGCAAAACTTGCAGTTAGGACATTATTAATGGTTTCTGATGTTTCTCACCAACCGAAATATAAGTAACTATAATTGGGCTAATTGAAAAATGGAGAACTGATGGGAATTAGCACCTAATTTCTTGGACACTTTCAAGAACCTTTTCCTTGACATGGAAGTGCGTAACGCAAGGTAATTAGCTTAGGCATCCATCCTAAAAGAATGGGCAATACAAAAGCTCGAGATTTTCCGCAAATTATAATATTTGATTCTCTTATATATATATCAGGTATGGTCTTATAAGTTTGGACAGAACATTTTGTGTGCTTGAAATCTAATGCACTATGCAATGGTCAATTGGACATACACCGGTTCGATGTGATCGGAGAGTCGAGTCGCCGCCTGCATCTAGTGCACTTGTATTTCTGAAAAGTTTTGTAGAGTTATTACTAAAACTTCCTTTTGCACCCTTCAACGATCATTATGGGGCATTTTCCGAGAAGAGAATATCCAAATATTCTAACCCAAGGCACATTCTTTTAAGCTATGTATGAGCTTACATGTTAGTGACAAATAAAATAGTGGGTTGAAGTAACTGAACAATAAAAATATTAAGAGCCGCTCAGAGTCATATGATTTGGAGAGAGAGAGAGAGAGAGAGAGGCTTCCCCTCAAAAGCCCCAACGACATGGCAAAGCTCAAGCCAAACCCCTATTTAAAGCCAACCGTGATCACCTGTCTGTCAAGCCAAGCCAAATCCTCTTCTTCAAACTTCCAAAACCAAACACACTCTGCTCTCTCTCATCCCCCGTTAGACCTTCATCAAACAGTTCCGTCTTGCACACGAAACACCTACGAGAAACTGCACTTCCCAGCATACCCACGATGGAAAATCTATTCCATTTAGCCGACCACCGCGATAAGTCCTTCGCTCGGCGGTGTGTCTGGATCAGTGGGCCAGTCATCGTTGGGGCCGGGCCTTCTGGCCTGGCCACGGCGGCCCTGCTCCGCGATCAGGGCGTCCCATTCGTAGTGCTCGAGAAAACCAACTGCATTGCCTCATTATGGCAAAAACGCACCTACGACAGGCTCAAGCTCCATCTGCCTAAGCAGTTCTGCCAACTGCCAAAACTACCATTCCCTGAGGACTTCCCTGAATACCCGACCAAGAGGCAGTTCATCGACTACCTCGAGGCGTACGCTAGGCGGTTTGACATAAACCCGCAGTTCAACGAGTGTGTGCAGTCTGCGAGGTACGATGAGACTAGCAGCCTGTGGCGCGTGCGGACTGTGTCCACGGCAGGGGGCAGCCAGGTCGAGGTTGAGTACATCTGCCGGTGGCTCATCGTGGCCACAGGCGAGAACGCAGAGTGTGTGACGCCAGACTTGGAGGGCCTGGCAGAGTTTGGTGGAGATGTCGTGCGCGTCTGTGAGTACAAGTCCGGCGAGAAGTTTGCGGAGAAGAAGGTCCTGGTCGTTGGGTGTGGCAATTCCGGCATGGAAGTGTCTCTCGATCTGTGCAACCACAATGCGTCGCCGGCCATGGTGGTCCGTGACTCGGTAAGCTGCTACCACATACTTGATTAGGATCACATACTCTCAGATTTTTAACGGAAAGGTGGTTTTAAGAAAGAGTTGGGTTCTAAATTTCTGACTCTGTATTTCATGTTTCATGATGAACAGGTTCATGTTTTGCCAAGAGAAGTTCTGGGAAAATCTACGTTTGAATTGGCTGTTCTGCTCATGAAATGGTTCCCACTCTGGTTGGTTGATAATCTGTTACTTATCCTGGCTTGGCTGGTTATCGGCAACGTTGAAAAGTACGGGCTGAAGAGGCCATCGGTGGGTCCAATGGAGCTCAAGAACACCAAGGGCAAGACCCCGGTTCTGGACATCGGTGCTCTTGCAAAGATCCGATCCGGCCAGATCAAAGTTGTTCCCGGGATAAAGAAGTTCTTGCGTAGCCAAGTCGAGCTTGTCAACGGTGAAAAGCATGACGTGGACTCGGTGATTCTCGCCACAGGGTACCGCAGCAATGTCCCTTCCTGGCTAAAGGTGAGAACAGAGCTCTAAATTCCTTTGCTGCCATCCTAAACTAGGCCAATTCAATTAAGTAGGAACTTCTAGAGAGACATTAAGGAAATGAGGACTGATCAGTGTTTTGGTCATCTGATGTGCAGGAAAGCGAGTTCTTTTCCAAGGATGGCCTCCCAAAATCACCGTTCCCAAACGGGTGGAAGGGAAACTCAGGGCTATATGCGGTCGGGTTCACGAGGAGAGGGCTCTCTGGCGCATCTTCGGACGCAATTAAAATCGCGAAAGACATCGGCAAGGAGTGGAAGGAGGAGATGGGGCAAAAGAAAACTAGCACTCCTACCCACAGGAGATGCATCTCCCAATTCTGAACTGAAGGAACACTCATGACTCACCCTTTTTTTGCATTGTTCTCGGATGTACAAAATGAGTAGGAATGTTACTTCTATAGCTCAGTCAGAGAAACAAAAAAGAACAGACGTAGCACACGGACGAGCCCTCTCCAAACGGCCAAGTTTTTAGATTAGTTGCGCATTTTGTAGCTGATGAGGATGATGAGGCTTTTTTTTCCCATTTTGATTTGTTTTTGCGTTAGCTATTCGATGTTTTTCCAGTTTTAGGACACAGCTTACTTACTCTGTATAATGTGTTTCAGCTAGTTCAATGAGAAAGCGTCTTTCTTCTCGATCCATCTGTTTCTCTACAATCTTCTCCTCTAATGCTATGAAAGTAACATGAGCGGGCCTTTTTTCAGTTCATGGCCCAAAGAAGAAGCAAAAATTCTTCCATTGTGGAATTCATCCAGCAGAGATTGACAATGAATCCTTAAAAAGTTTCAGTCAATCACCATCATTACTCTCTGCTCAATATGCAGGGATCATATACTTGCGCTTTGGTCATCTCAGGAAGTTGCTCGCTGATTCTAGGAAACTCCAAAAGTTTCGTTTCGTGGCTGATACCGTAAAGGAAAAAAAGGGCTAAAACTTTTGCAGTTTTAATTGGTAACTTGTCGAGTAAGCATCCCATATTAAGTTCAGAATTGTTACTCTGGTCTTGAAGTTTTGTCGAACTTGACTAGCTGTAGAGCTATCTACTGATCTAACTATTCAATTGATCAGCCTTGTTAAATGAATAACCATAATTTTACTCTTCAGGAATGACTTGATTTGAAGCTCTTACTGCATTGGTTAACTTACGTAACTTTGCCTGTCATATTTGAACGAATCGCTCTCTTCTTTGACTTAACGTTAGCTCATACATACGTGCAGGCTTCTCTGTCCCCATCAACATTGCACGAATTCACCGAATCAAAATGCACGTCTTCCAAAATTGCAGTACTAGCTTAAACCAAAAGTACAGTTTAAATGAGCGTGATCTATTTTGCGGTCGTGTTCTTCCATGCCCCAAAATCAATAAATGTTCATATGTATAGATGATATCCTCAGTGGAGTGACTCGATGAGCATCAAAACAATGGGGATGCACGCCAAATGATTGTCCCTGACAGTAAGGCTAGCTTGCCTCTCTAGCTGAAATTGGGACCATGTTGGACTGTCTTGATTATCAGGCCAATCAGAATTTCAGAATGGGCTTTTCACCACTCCCCCGGAGTGATAGAGTAATTAAATATTTGATTCGGATATGACATATTTTATATTCGAATCAAAATATTTTCCACCCAAAATGACCATGGGGCTCATGTCCATCACTTAAATGTACACAAATAAGGCGGTTCGTGTGCATTCCTGGGGATATATTGAGCCGAAAGTCCAAATATTCGATGTTAACCCAAAAAGAAAAGGAATTCCACTGTCAAATGTTAAGCTTGTGGGAAGGATTCAGGAGAGTGGATGGAACAAAACAAAGACCAAACAACAATATAGTGACAGATGAAGTGGAAAATAGAAGGAACGAATAGTGAGTGATCTCATTCCCTCATTCATTTTTATTTTTAAACCTCTGTGTTTGTGTGGCTTCACAGAGACTTTGTTGATCTCCTTGGAAGAGCCCACATGCACTCCATATGCTACCGCAGATTTGAAAACATGCGTGATGGAAGGTAAAAGAGGAAAAAAGAAAAGAGAAAAAAACAAGGACAAAACGATATCAAGTCTATGTTCTTCATATGTTGTGATATTAGCTAATGCGGAAGCTAACTCAGGACTTTACAAATTATGTCAATGCGAAAATCTCTAGAGAAATAACAATGAACTGTAAAAGGATGCTCAAGATTTATATGGTTCGATCTGACATATCAGTACCTACATCCATGAGGAGAGCCAACACCACATAATCCACTATAATAAGAGAATTCAAATTTACAATCGCTCACTTATACGTTCGAGTGTTTCCCGCATCTAAATTAAATTTATAACCCCAAGTGTATATAAATAAACAACTCAAATGAATAAAAAAACTCACAATATAATATCCACGTGTCTAGAGCTACCTCATTGTCCATCCCCACGAGATCCTCCTCCTGTGGCTTCGAGGTTTTCCTTGTGCGACGTCCAAGGAGAGAGCACGAAGAAAAACCCCCCGGCGGCCACAGTGTGCCCGTCTCGAAGGGACCCTGCTTCAAGATGATATCCTGCGCGGCTCCCTGTAGCTTCAAGACGCCGCTCTTGCGCCCACTTCTTCAAGGAAAGGACAACCTAGGGCTTCTAGCAGAAGGGAGCCCCTGGTGGCTACAGTGTTCTCTCTTGGGAACCCATGCCCTAATTCCTTCTCTTTATATATAGGGTCAACAACTTTCCTTTTGTTGACTTGGACCCACCGCCTAAACTAATATATAACAAAACAAAGAAGTGAGCCCTCTTCTTTTGTCATTTAGGGTGCGAATGATCACCATTCTACTTTAGAAATTAATTTTTAAAATTATTGCCAGAAATTAATTTTTAGAAAAGAAATCTATTTGATAAAACATGATTAATTCTGCTCTAAAAATTGATTTCTATAAAAGAAATCTGTTTGATAAAACATGAGGAAATTTTTGCTTATGGACGAGAAATACATTTGATAACGGCGTGTCAATTCTATTTCCGTAATAAAGATCATCCGAACTCAATTTTTAAAAAATAAATTCAAAAAATTAAAAATAAAAAATTTCAAAACTTCACAGAATTGCTAGAATACTAGTGGCCACACACTTTGAGTAAAATTTAAATTTTTTTATGTACCCAAAAAAATAAAAAAATTTATTAGAATGGTTTAGAATAGCTGTGACCATCCACTTTTAGAGAAATTTAAATTTTTTTAAGTGCCTAAAAATTCAAAAAAATCAAAAATTTCAAAAATTCACATAGTGATTTAGAATGCCTGTGGCCACACACTTTGAGTGAAATTTAAATTTTTTTAAGTACCCAAAAAAAATTAAAAAATAAAAAATTTCAAAATTGATCAAAATAGTTTAGAATAGTCGTGGTCACCCACTTTGAGTAAAATTTAAATTTTTTTAGGCGCTAAAAAAAATAAAAATTTGAAAAATTTCAAAATTTCACAAGATGGCTTAGAATATCTGTGGCTACCCAATTTGAGTGAAATTTAATTTGTAATAGGTGCCCAAAAAAATCAAAAAATCAAAAATTTCAAAACTTTACAAAATAACTTAAAATACCTATGACCGACTACTTTGAGTGAAATTTAATTTTTTTAGGTGCCCAAAAAAATAAAAAATTTAAAAATTTCAAACTTCATAAAATGGCTTAGAATACCTATGGCCACCTACTTTGAGTAAAAATTTAAATTTTTAGAGGTGCCCACAGGTAGGGATGTGCAAAAGAACCAGGATCCACCCGGACCGCCCGGAATCGGTGGTTCCCAAGGGAACCGATCCGGTTCCCGGTTCCAATTTTTTGGAACCGGTTGGTACTGGTTCGGTTCCCAGTTCCTAATGTGGAACCACCCACCCGCCCACCCGGACCGGACTGGTAATATAATAATAATATATTTATTTTTTTAATTTTTATTAAAAAATCTAGCCAAAAAAAATTAAAAAAAGAATAAAATTGTTATCATGTCTGAAGCTCTTGTGTAATTGGGATGCATTGGTCATTTTTCTCAATAATTAATGGGTACCCACTTGATTTATGGATGATGTGGTTAATATAACCGATCATAGTATAGGAATTGTATGGATAGTTATGTTTTTTTCTTTTTGTTCTATTGATTCAATGTTGGTCCACAGACTTTTTTTTTATTCGTCCATAAAAACTTGTTGAGATCAGTTTCATGGACCCGCCCGGGAACTGGACTGGACCGGTGGTCTGGTTCTCGGGTGGGTCCATGGAACCGACGGGTGGTTCTCATTTTCAATTTTTGGAACCGGTCCTATAGCAGGCGATCCACGGTTCCGGGGTGAAAACCGCCCACCCGGACCATGCATACCCCTTCCCACAGGCATTCTAAGCCATTCTGTGAAATTTTGAAATTTTTTATTTTTTGTGGGCATCTAAAAAAATTTAAATTTCACTCAAACTGGATGGCCACATGTATTCTAAGCCATTATGTGAAGTTCTGAAATTTTTTATTTTTTGAATTTTGTTTGACACCTAAAAAAATTGAAATTTCACTCAAACTGTGTGGCTACAGGTATTCTAAGTCAAAAGTACATTCGATAACAACACACCAATTCTATTTCCGCAACAAAGATAGTCTGAGCTCAATTGCAAAATGTTATTTATCTTAATCTACAATGCATGATATTAGAGGCAAAATCTAGTACATTTTTTTAAATCCTTAAATAGAAAAAGCATAAATTCCAAAATAACATGTCATTACAAGAAGACCTGGTACCAAATCCTCAATTACACATAATACGAATCCTACAATACAACATTATATCACAAAAGGCAAAAAAAGCAAATAATCCTCGAATAATAATAATGGAAGTATAATACAATAGTGGAAAACCGAATTTCATGGAATCTCCAGCATATGATTATGCTTAGCCATTTTATTGGCAATACGTTTCCTGATAATGTTCATCTCATTTTCCTCTTCAGTCGTCACTATATCATCTCTACCCTGTTCAATAGCTTCACACGCATAATCTGGATCTCCATATATGGACAAATGCTTATCCATCCTATCTTGTTCAATGATGTAGTTATGAATCGCACAGCATGCAATTACTATCCGTGTTTGTTTTTCAAATTTAAATGGAGGCATATGTCTCAAAACAAAAAAACGATTCTTCAAAGCCGCAAAGGATCTCTCAATGATATGTCTTAATGACGAATGCCTGTGGTTGAACAATTCCTTTTCTATTGTTGGTCCCCCACTTCGTTGAAATTCTGGTATAGGATACCGTTCGTCTTTAAATGGTGTTAAAAATCCTGAACTTGAAGCATAACTAGAATCGACGGCGTAGTATTTGCCTACAACAAAGTATTCATGGATTGATCATGAAATGCAATCCTAGCAAACTCATAAACACAAATACTCGTTATATATCAAAGTAGCACCTGTGGGTGGCCGAGGAAACTGTAGGTGATGTGTGTTAAGTGTGGCCAATAACACCCGGCAATCGTTTGCTGATCCTTCCCAACCAGTATACACAAAAGTAAATCGCATATCAAAGGAACACATACAACACGTTTTGAGTAGTTGTGCCTTTTCTACCTCTAAATCGTGTTTGCATACGTTCATGTGCGGTAGCATGAATATGGGTGCCATCCATAGCGCCTATGCACCCCTGTCATTTTATTAAATACATACATTAGACAAGATTGTGAGCAAAACTAACCAAATGGTGCAAGCAAATGTACCAAAAACGTACATTGAAGTAACAATTAAACTTTGGCTCAATCCGAATTTCTTTTGGGACAACATCAAATGAAGGAGGTATGATAATCTCCTTCGCCAATTCCAAAATAGCTTTCAACACCACACCAAAGTATTTGCTGACAATCTCTCCTGAACGTTGAAATCTCTCACATACAGCTTTATTGGAGTTCCTGTGACAAATCATTAATAAAAACATGGCAACCTGCTCATCTACACTAACATATCGACTATCTGTCAACTAACCTCTTGACTTGAGCAAACCACAAAGGTTAAAAAAAACATGTCTCTCCATTCAAAATGCTTCGTATACTCTATCCGAATGTTCATGAAGAAGCTTGCTAACCCATTCGGGTCTTGTCAATACGCTATCCCTAATACATTCTGTCCTGTACATGGACCTACGCAACCAAGTAGTAGACAACCATACCAACAATATATATTGAACTCATCCTCATCAAAGTCTAGTTCACCTGATAGAATTGTTTCACTTGATGCTACTTGATCATTATACCGGCTACTTTGATCCCCTTCCATATTACCTAGGCCGTCATGTGAAAGAAGAAGACAAATTCAACATGTCAGTTGGGAAGCCAATACATTTGAACTAATATGTTGGGAATTTAATACCACTCAACAGATAATTATGGAATTCAATCACATTAAAGCAAAATCTCAACATCATCATAAATGCATAGGAATAAAGACAAGTTAATGTCTGAAATACATAAGTGAAAAGTCGAAATGAACTCAAACATAAAACGGCATATATAGCCCGACAACTATTCAACAGCCTAACTACTCATTCATAGACTCAATAAAGGCAACTCTCATTTCGGGAAGACATGTCAGGAAGCCCTCTCTCCAAGAGGCATTAATGACAGCACGGTTCATAGCTTTGATGTAAAGAACCTTGTCCAAGTCATATATGGCATTTAGGACGGCAGCCACGGCTACTACAAAGTAAGGGTCCATAGGTGTTGAGGACTGTGACGTAACGGAAGCACTTGATGTTTGAACCGTCTTAGCATTGATTATCTCTTGAATGGCTTTGTAGGTCGTGTCAAATGAATGTGAACTGCTTTTTCTCCTTTTCTTGGCATTTGGAGTCCTAGCCAATCTGTGGCTTTTTTGAGGTGGGCTCGCCGGCACGTTAAATTGGTCCACATTAGCTTGAGTTTCGAAAAACTGTTTTGATTTGCTTAGGTTGACATGAACATCATTGTCACCACCACCACCACCACTATCACCTGTACCCTCCGACGGCGCCATGCCTTGCGCATTTCCTATTGCAAACTCCCCAGTGGCGTATGTATCCCCAAACATAACACAAAGCTGTAAATACAAAGGAAATCCGTCCTTCCTGAACTTGGCCCATTCAATATTAGCCTGCGCCATTTTCAAAATAATAGCAGGCAATACTCAACTTTTTATAAATCTTACATTTGAGGTTTCGGCAATAAGAGGACCTAAGTAAGTAACATCACCTTCATGTGATTTGCCCAGACAGTTTCATCATCCACGACAACCCTCTTGCTCTCATTGTCCCATCCAAATCCCGTTATTGAAAGTAGCTTCTTGAAACTATCATATTGTCTCTTCAGTTTCTGTGCCTTGTTCTTGAATTGTGGTAGACTAAAGCGAAGTCTTGTTTGTTTATTAAATTCTCCCTCAATGTTAATCCACCCTACTATGTTGTAGGTACATGATGTGTGATTTCTCTTTTTTACCTCATTCACCATCAGACTTACAAACAATTTGGTCAACGACTCAATCGACTTTACCATGTACATGTCTTTGGAGGATTCCATTTATGTAAAATCGATGAAATTTCAAGGGCAAATGCTGGTAATGGCGATTCAGCAAACAAACAATAATTAGATAGAGAAGCACATCTACAAAAGACAACATAAATTGTACCTGAGCAAAGAATTTCACACCCTAAAATAGCCTTGTTAGAGCAGGAAGAGTCTTAATCCACGGGTTCTTCCTCAATTGCGTTGATGGGAATTAGTATGTGAATGTAAGTAAAACTGCTATTGCAAATGATCCAGAGTAGTGGTGGCCACGGGCCGGAACCGACCGGTTCCGGTTCGGAACCGACCGGTTCCGGTTCGGAACCGGCGGTTCCGGTTCGTGGCCAATAACGAACCGGAACCGGACGGTTCCGGTTCCGAACCGGAACCGTCAGGTTCAGAAACGGTTCGGAACCGGTTCAGAACCGGAACCGGACCTCGCCACCTCAAGCGAGCGAGGCGACGGCGAGCCTCGCCCGACGCCGGCGAGGCTCGCCCTCGCCTGGATCTGGCGAGGGCGAGGCTCGCCGGCGTCGGGCGAGGCTCGCCTCGCTCGCCCAGCCTCAGGCGAGCCTCGCCCGACGCCGGCGAGGCTCGCCCTCGCCAGATCCAGGCGAGGGCGAGCCTCGCCGGCGTCGGGCGAGGCTCGCCTGAGGCTGGGCGAGCGAGGCGAGCCTCGCCCGACGCCGGCGAGCCTCGCCCTCGCCTGGATCTGGCGAGGGCGAGCCTCGCCGTCGCCTGGGCGAGCGAGGCGAGCCTCGCCCGACGCCGGCGAGGCTCGCCCTCGCCAGATCCAGGCGAGGGCGAGGCTCGCCGGCGTCGGGCGAGGCTCGCCTCGCTCGCCCAGCCTCAGGCGAGCCTCGCCCGACGCCGGCGAGGCTCGCCTGAGGCCGGCGACCTCCGCCGGCCCTCGCCGGCGACCTCCGCCGGCCCTCGCCGGCGCCGGCGGAGGAAGACCAAAAAAACAAAAAACAGAAAAGGAAAAACAGAAAAGAAAAGAAAATTAAATATAAATTGTAATTAAAATGTAAATTGTAATTAAATTTGGGGATAAAAATACATGACTTGAACTTAATAAATTATCATTAAACACATTACAATTCGTTACAACGATTTATAAAAAAAAACGAGCACAATATATATGCCCTAAAAAATAAAATGATCCCAAAACGGCAAAACCAAAACATTCCGTGCACAATGCATAGGGGATCAGAGGTCACGTGTCGTCGGATTATACTCGGGTTTCCCTAAGCTCATGTGGGCGTACCCGATATGAGAAACAAGGGTTCCCGAAATATTTGCCAACTCCAATAATTCTTTTACCCTCAAATCTCAATCGTCACTACCCGTTCCAGTACCGGTAGTGGTAGTATCTCCTCCATCGTTAAAGAATTCGGATTCAGCATTGCGATCTATCTCTTGTTGCCGGTATTGAGCCTTCGTCCAATCAGCAACACAAGCTTGCATCTGCACTGATTCTGGATCTAATCTTGAACGATGTTCTTCCAAAATATTACCTCCGGCACTAAATGCTTGTTCGACCGCAACTGTGGAACAAGGGGTTGAAAAAATCTGTTTTGCAATAAGAGCAAGGATTGGGTATCGGCTTGCGTGCCCCTTCCACCAATCCAAAATTAAAAAATCCTTACCACATTCAGTAATCTCAAATGAAACGTTTAGATAACTCTCTAATTCAGAAATATTTCCCATAACTCCTTTTTGTTTTTTTTGTCTATGTAATAAAAGTTGGTACCCTCTACTAATTTTACCTGTACCGTCGTTTTGTATCTCCGTTGATTGAGAAGATCCAGTATCATCTAAATTATATTTAGTATAAAATTCATTATATAATTCTATTACTACGTTTTTAACATTACGTACTATAGCTGTAATATTTATATCATCACAATTTAAACATTGATAATACACACGTAAAAAATCATGTAAGCCATCAATTTTGCAACGCGGATCAAAAGCAGAAGAAACTAAATAAATAATGGGAATTTCCATATAATAATGTAGCCACTTCCTTTTCATTGCAAGTATAGTATGTTGTAATTGAACATCATTTTCACATTCATCAAAAATTCCGACAATATTAATACACTCTACTAAAAATAAATGTGTAGTAGGATAATAAACACCAGACAAAGTATAAGTTGCATCATTAAAAACCTTTAAAACATCTAAAATTTTTTGGCAAATATCCCACTCTTGTGGGTATAAATTAATCTGAGGTACATTATTAGAAATGAATGTACATAATAAATCTTTATATGCTAAAGATTCAGTAAGCAAGTGGAAAGTAGAATTCCAACGAGTCGGAACATCTTTTGGAAATTTTTTTGGCCTTCTGCCATTTTCTCTACAAAATTTACCCCATTCTCTCATTTTTTGAGGATGTTTCCATAAAAATTGAATCGCCATTTTTATTGGTTGAAGAAAAATATCGAGAGTTTTCAAACCATCTTGTACACATAAATTTAAAACATGACAAACACATCTAACGTGAAAAAATTTTCCGCCAAAAGCAGGTCTACAAATATTTTCTAACTCGACAATTGAAGCGGTATTTGCTGCAGCATTATCAAAACCGATTGAAAAAATTTTGTTAAGCAAATAATATTCTTCTAAAATTTGCCTAATTAATCTATAAATATTATTTGCCGTATGATTATCATCGAAAACTCTAAATGCAATGACTCTTTTTTGAATACTCCACTCGTCATCTATCCAATGACATGTTATGCCCATGTAAGAATGACTTTGCCAAGGATCACTCCAAATGTCACTACCTATATGCACGCATCCATTAAATTGCATAAAAAAATTTTGTAAATCTTTTTTTCCTTTTTTGTAAAGATCTTTAATTATTCGTTTAACTGAATTTCTAGGAACACGTTTTGCTTGTGGAGCACATGCATTTTGTACAAATTCATTAAAACCAAATCTTTCTCCAAAATTAAATGCTAAATGCTCAACGGAAATAAATTTGCCTAATTCTTCCTTATAAGTTTTGTCATTAAAACGAAATAAAGGGGAACTGTTAGGATTAACGTACCCGGAAATTTGTTGTTGCCCGATATCGATTCCCGTTTCGGTTGGATGTTTGCTCCTAAGATGTCGTTTAAATGTTCCATATCCTTGTCCACCTGTATATTTATATATTTTCCCACAATATTTACAAATTATATCATACCTTTTTTCACCAAGATCAAACCTTTCCGTTTTCGTGAAGTGATTCCAAATGTCAGATGTAAATTCTCGTTCCGTTTCCTTTGTTGTAGATATTTCTCCAGGAGGATTAAAACTTTCTTGAGTCGGGACGCGCTCCATATCGGGAAAAATGTTGATTTCATCATCTTGAAAATCTGCATATTCACGAGGATCAAAAGAATGATGGGATTCCGTCGCGATATTCTTACCTTTGTCAGACGGCACTCGACTTCCACTTGCCATTTTTCGAGTGGATTGAGAGAATTGAGCGGATTAATTGAGAGAATTAAGAAAGAATTGCGTGGATTGAGAAAATTGAGAGAATTTAAGAGAATTGGCAATTGGAGAGAATTTCGAGTATTGAGAAAATTTAAGACTTGAGAGAAGAGAATTTGAGAGAATTTGAGAGAATTGTGTGAGTATTGAGAGAATTGTGTGAGTATTTATAAAAAAAAATTGAGAAGAAAATTAAAAAAAAAAAGAGAAGAAAATTTTCCCGTTGGCCCGTTGCCAAACGGGCAAATTTTTGCCCGTTGGCCCGTTGCCAAACGGGCAAAAATTTGCCCGTTTGGCAACGGGCCGCAAGGGCGGGCCCGCCCGGGCGCCCGCACTGCAGAGTGCAGCAGGGCCTGCACGTCTGCAGGCCCTGCTGCCCTGCAAAGTGCAAAGTTGCACTTTTTTTTTTTTTTTTTTCACGCCGTTGGCGTTGGGTTGGGCCCAACGACGGGCGCCGGGCGCCGAGGAGAGGACGGCCGACGGCGACTCCGCGGCGTCCGCCGGTCGCCGCCTGAGGCCGGCCGCCGGAGTCAGGCGAGGGCCGCCCTCGCCTGGGCTGGGCGAGGCCGGCCTCGCCTGCAACTGGCGGGGCCGGCCTCGCCCGACGCCGGCGAGGGTCGACCTCGCCTGCAACGGGCGAGGCCGGCCTCGCCCGACGCCGGCGAGGGTCGACCTCGCCTGCAACGGGCGAGGCCGGCCTCGCCGGCGTCGGGCGAGGCCGGCCCCGCCAGTTGCAGGCGAGGTCGGCCTCGCCCAGCCCAGGCGAGGTCGACCTCGCCTGCAACGGGCGAGGCCGGCCTCGCCCGTTGCAGGCGAGGTCGACCCTCGCCGGCGTCGGGCGAGGCGGGCGACGCCTCCGCCTCCGGCTGCGCGCTCGGTTTTTTTTTTTTTTTTTTTTTTTGGTGAACCGGGCCCGGAACCGGCGGTTCCGGGCCGGTTCAAGAATTTCGGGAACCGGAACCGGGCCCGTAGGGCACGGGCCGGTTCCGGTTCCGAACCGCCGGCCCGGTCAACGGGCCGGTCCCGGGTTTGACCGGGCCGGTTCCGGGCCGGTTCCGGGCCCAACCCGGCCCGTGGCCATGACTAATCCAGAGCTCCAGAAATAGTCATTACCTTGAGAGATGCGAGAATAGTCAGTATAGATGAACTAAGGCACATATCAAAGCAAGAGCACAACAAATCTTGAGGGCTAACATGAGAAGAAACTTGATACTTAAACAGCCTATTATTAGCTGCCGTACAATCTGTAGTATCTAAGCTCGTGTGCATAAGAATGTCATAAACATATTATAAGCAAAGATAAGAAAGTGCCTCAAGGAACAATTTTTGACTCTACAAAACCATAAATAAGCAATGACTAAATGAATGGAGCAGTTAAATTGTGATAAGAACCAAAATCTTCTTGTGGTGTGATAGCTATTTTAACTATTCTCAGTGCAGCAAAGAGATTAGAATTCCAATGTATTAAATCCAAAAGGCAATGCATGGACCGGCGAGGCACTTGGACTTTCAAATTCAAATTCTGCTTGGAACAAGTGTGGCTCAGATATAGACTAGGGAAAAGTAAAATACCATGAAAGACACTTGTTAAGATCTGTTGTAACAAAGGACATGGAATAATATCATGTAAATTCAAAGAATTTAACATATGAATAGCTGATGCTTAGGTAAAGATATAGAAGGGAAGAACTATGCCTCTTTCAAGACATAAATTACATGAAAAGTACACATGCAAATAGACTAGGGATCAATTTTGTAAGGGACTAAGCTGGTCGACAAATACTACAGAATCAGACAAGCAAAGAAGCAAAGGAAAGCAGCTTCTTAGAAGAGTGTAGTCCCTGGTAAGAATGTATCGCTCCTAAGAAATCAGTTCCATTAGATAAACCAATAAGCTGTAGCATCATTGACTAGATTTCTGTTCTTCCATTTATTAAATCAAAAGAGCTGGAACAAGACAGATGAATCACCCTTAGTCAGTCAAAAAAAAATAAAAAGGAAATTCTTTTGTATTGTCGTAGTAAATAATGCAAACAGATACATAAAATTTCAATTAAAAAGAAGAATCAAACAGAAAAAGCAATTCATAGTGATCTCTTCATAATAGAGCCACATTGCTCTTAGATAGTCACCCATAAAAGAGACACTGACACTATAATGAATTCTCATCCCAAAAGTGAGATGACTCGGACCAGAACATCTAAATGAGTTAACCTAAAAAGACTAAACTTAGTCTACTGGCCACAAAGAAAAAGAACATAATAATGCTTTTCCCATTGCCATAACAAGCAATCTATAATAGACAGACAATACATAATCAAAACGAACTAATTTAACCAATCCATAGAAGAAGAACTTCCCTAAGAATGACCGAAATGTGAAGAAATGCAAAAGCAACGGAGATGATTGTGAGACTCAAGCCTCAGATCGAGAGTTTTCAACATGGGAATCTTAATTCTAGCCTCAAGAGCATAAGGTCAACTAGACCCAACACCAGAAATTCTCATTCCTAGAGAGAGAGAGCTTCATACGAATTACCTTTTGCATAAGACCGAAGAGTAGCTAGAGTCGGAGATGGACATGATTCTGAGCTTCTGTTGTTCTTTCTGCTCTGTGTTTGTGTTAAGGCGGACTGATACTTGGGTGGGAAGATTTGTTGCGAGTCAAAGGAGAGCGCTACGTTAGGAATGGAGAGTTCTCGTCAGACCGCTCCGCGACGTCTCATGACTTCCATTCTGACTTGATCGAGCGAGATTCGTGCGGGCCTTGTGCCCTAAACGGACAGCCGCGTTGCGCACCGCCGATTGCACCGAAGGAAAAAGCTAACGAGAGAAGGAATCAAATACTCACGAGCCCCTTTGAAAAAACGGAGACGGCAGAGATGGAGGGCCAAATCGATCGCTACCCCGTGTGGTAGCGGTTTCGGTGTTGTCGCGAGGAGGGAAGGGCGCGGAGGCGGTTCTGGTGCAGTCGCAAGGAGGGAAGGACGCAACGGTGGTTCCGGAGAAGGATGCGGCAATGGTTTCGGTGCAGTCGCAAGGAGGGAAGGAGGGCATGAAGAGTGGAACGAAACTGAAGAGTTGAAGAAGAAGCCAGAATATATCCTGGAAGTAGAGAAGCTACTTTTTGTAGCTTCTTTTTTTTTGGTGAAAAATGCATTCCGAAACTAAAAAAAGATTGTGTTTTCACCAAACGAATTTTTTGTCCAGAATGCAAATATTATTCCAGAATGCATTCTGAAATTTTTTTAACAAACGTGATTCCATTCCGGAATACATTCTCGAGCATAAATTTTGCTCCGAAATGTATTCCATGCGCACCCTTAGTGGCTTTCTTTTGTCCAACGTCCTCTCTCTCTGGTCACATAGTCAGACTTGCCTAAGAGAAGTAACTAGTGCATATTTTGTGCTAAATTTTGGACATTTATCCGATCAATGTTGAAATTTTGGTATCCAAATATCATAAAAAGTGAATGAGAAGTGTGGTTTAGAAATTTTCATTTTTCACCGAACAGACATGTCTATTCAGACAGTTTCATTTTTCACAGACCAGGCATATTTTATTTTGGAATTTTTTTTTTGGACATAAATGTCTGTTCACGATTGTTTGCCCATTTATTTTCAGATAGATATGTCTGTTCATGAACCAAACGAAACTTTTCGATTCTTCGTGACTCTTCATTATTTTTAAATAAAACAAAAAACATTTGTGTTTTGCGCGTGGCATTTTTCTATTGCTCTCTTATTCTTCATCATTGTCATTTTCGTGCGATTAATCTGCAAAGTTGCGTTCAAAGATTTCCTTCGAAGAAGTACCGCTTCATAGAAAAGATAATCCGTTCTATTCTGGGAGGTAACTGTTCAAGAACCTTGAGTACCGGTGAAGGCAACAAATTGTCTTAAGGACATAACGTGAATTCGTTGAATTCAGATCATTCGTCAACATTCGAATTACTCATATGCGCTTTAAGGTTTGTCGAACAACTTTGTTTTTGCACATAAGAACACTTAAGAATCAACAATAAAACAATTTTGTGTGTTTGTATAGTTGCCTTTTCAATAATTTTTGTCTTCATAATAGAAATGGCTACAACATCGATGACGCCTATTACGTCTGTTTCGACTCATGAATAGAAGCCAGAAAAGTTCAATGGGGCTGATTTCAAGAGATGGCAACAGAAGATATTGTTCTACCTCACCACTTTGAAGTTGGAAAGGTTCCTCATTGAGGATACTCCTAAGTTGGATGAAGGAGAGATAAGCAAGGAAAAAGTTGCTATTGTAGATGCATGGAAGCATTTTGACTTCCTATGTCGCGACTATATCCTCAATGGTCTAGACAATTTCCTCTACAATGTTTATAGTCCGCTGAAAACGGCTAAGGAGTTGTGGGAAAGTTTGAACAATAAATACAAAACAGAAGATGCTGAGCTGAAGAAATTCATTGTTGGCAAATTTTTGGACTTCAAGATAGTAAATTCTAAACTGTCTTAAGTCAAGTTTAAGAACTTTAAGTGATCATGCATGACATTCATGCTGAAGGTATGATGATTAGTAAATCATTTTCAATGGATGCTTTCATTGAAAAGTTACCACCCTCTTGAAAAGATTTTAAGAATTATCTCAAACATAAAAAACAAGGAGTTATCACTTGAAGACTTAATTGCTCGATTGAGAATAGAGGAAGACAATAGGCTTTCTAAGAAGAAACTTGGCAACAATCTAGAAGTCTCAAGGGCCAATGTTGTTGAAGAAGGATCGAAAACCAACAAAAAGAGGAAAAAGCATGGAGAGGGATCCACCCAAGGCTTGAAAAAGTTCATTGGCAAATGCTATAATTGTGAAAAGTCTAGACATCGTGCTAAAGACTATAGAGCCAAGAAAAGAAAGAAGACTCAAGTGAATGTGGTGGAACAGATTTTCAGTGGTGTTGATGATATCAATCTTACTGCTATGATATCCTAGTGCAACACGGTGGGAAATCCCAAAGAATGGTGGATTGATACTGGAGCAACTCATCATATATGCATCACTAAATCGATGTTCTCATCTTACACGCATGTGGAAGGTGATGAAAAATTCTATATGGGTAATTCATCGACCTTTAAGGTTAAAGGTGTTGGAAAGGTTACTTTAAAGATGACATATGGGAAAATTGTGACACTAAACAATGTGTTACATGTGCCAGACATACGCAAGAATTTAGTTTCTAGATCTCTCCTTAGCAAGAATAGTTTCAAGTCAGTATTTGTATCTGATATGTCTGTACTCTCCAAATATGAGATATATATAGGAAAAGGTTATCTTAGTGATGGTTTGTTAAAGTTGAATGTAATAACTGTTACACCTAATAATATTATGAATAAAGTTGTTTCTGCTTATGTGCTTGAGTCTCTTGATATATGGCATGCTAGACTAGGACATGTTAATTATATGTCAATAAAGAAATTAATGAATATGAGATTGTTGCCAAAATTTGACTGTCCAAGTGAAAAATGCCAAGTGTGTGTTGAATCTAAGTTTTCTAAGCCTCCCTTTTATTCTATAGATAATAAAATCATAGAACCTTTAGATTTAATACACACAGACATATGTGATATGAAAGCAATACCGTCAAGGGGGTAGTAAGAAGTATTTTATTACTTTTATAGATGACTGTACAAGATATTGTTATGTTTATTTGAAGTTGAAACTCAGTTAAATAAGAAAATTAAAATGATAAGAAGTGATAGAGGAGGTGATTATGAATTTCCTTTTAAAAAAATTTGTTATGAGTTGGGTATTATTCACCAAATTACTCCTCCTTATGCGCCACAAGCTAATGAATTGGCGAAAAGGAAAAATCGGTTTTTAAAGGAAACAATGAATGCATTGTTAATTAGTTTCGGTTTACCACAGAATTTGTGTGGGGAAGTTGTTTTGACGGCGAATTTTATCTTAGATAGAGTACCCCACAAAAAGACATAACAAACTCCTTATGAGAAGTGGAAAGATAGAACGCTTAATTTGAAATATCTCAAGGTGTAGGGGTGCTTGACTAAGGTTGTAATTCCTAAACCTAAAAAGGTTAAAATAGGATCAAACACCGTTGATTGTGTCTTCATTGGACATACTATTAATAGTAATGCATATCGATTTCTTATTCATAAGTTTGAGATCCTAGATATACATGTTAATATGATTATTGAGTCAAGGGACACTTCGTTCTTTGAGAATATATTTCCATATAACATAGTATATGAGCCAATTAACATTGATAAGAGGCCTCAGGATATTACACCTAGAAGCGATCATATGGAGGATGAACCTAGACGTAGTAAAAGACAAATAACTTCTAAGTCTTTTGGATCTGATTTTCTAACATATTTGTTAGAAAATGAGCCTCGAACCTTTAAAGAGGCTATAACATCCCCAGAAGCCTTGTTATAGAAAGAAGCTATCAATAGTGAAATTGAGTCCATCTTGTCAAACCATACTTGGAAATTGATTGACCTTCCTCCTGGTAATAAATCTCTACAATGTAAATGAATTTTCAAGAGGAAAATGAAAGCATATGGTTCTATTGATAAATATAAGACTAGGCTTGTGGTAAAAGAATACAAGCAACAAGAAGGTCTTGGTTATTTTGACACCTATTCATCTGTTATTAGAATTACATTTATAAATATGCTAATTGCCATAGCAGTAGTGTATAGGCTTGAAATCCATCAAATGAATGTAAAAACGGCTTTCTTAAATGGGGATTTGGAAGAAGAAATATATTTGGAACAACATGAAGGGTTCATTGTTCGAGGACAAGAGAAGAAAGTATGTAGGCCGATCAAGTCACTCTATAGCTTGAAACAAGCACTGAAACAATGGCATGCTAAATTCAATCAAGTTATGTTGTCGAATGGTTTTAAGATTAATGAGTGTGATAAATGTGTATATGTTAAGAACACTCATAATGATTTTGCCATTTTGTACTTATATGTAGACGACACACTTATAATGGGCAGCGATAGTGAGGTTGTCAAGGCAACTAAACGCACGCTCACAAGTAAATTTAATATAAAAGATATGAGGATTACATATGTTATTTTAGGGATTAAAATCCATAACATATATGAAGGATTAACTCTATCACAATCTCATTAGATTGAGAAGATACTTGGAAAGTGCAAGAATCTAGATATTATACCAGTAAAGACTTCGGTAGATGTTAATTCATCTTTTAAAGAATATTGGTAAAAGCAAAGCTCAAAATGAGTACTCTAGTATACTAGAAAGTCTAATGTACGTCATAAACTCTACTCGGTTGGATATAGCTTGTGCTGTGAACAAGCTAAGTCAATTTATAGTTAGTCCAAATGAAAATCATTAAAGAGCTATGAAACATGTATTGAGCTTTTTGAAGTATACTCAAAATTATGCTTTGCACTACACAGAGTATCTAGCGGTACTCTAAGGATACTGTGATGAAAATTGGATAACCGACACAAGAGATACAAAATCCACAAGTGGGTATGTGTTTATACTTGGTGAGGGAACAGTGTCTTGGAAATCATCAAAACAAACTTGTATTGCGAGACCTACTATGGAAGCAGAATTTATTGCTTTGAATAAAGCTGGTGAAGAAGCTGAGTGGTTTCGAAATTTTTTAGAAGACATTCCTAATTGGCCTAAAATAGTGCCAGCTGTGTGTATTCATTGTGATAGTCAAGCGGCAATAGGCAGGGCAAAGAATATCATGTATAATGGGAAGTCCCAACATATACGTCGAAGACACAATATTGGAAGACAACTACTCTCTAGTGGAATTATCACGATTGACTTTGTGAAGTCAAAAAATAATGTTGCAGATCCATTAACAAAAGGCTTAACTAGAGAGATGGTTGTGAAAATATCAAGGGGAATGGGTTTAAGGCCTATAAAATAAGTTATCATAGCGGAAATCCTACCTAGTTGACTGGAGATCTCAAGATCTAGGTTCAAAAGGATAACCAAGTTATGCAGGCGGTGTGGAGTAATGTCAACTCTTATTTACTCCCATATGGAGACAGTATTGACATATGGAGGTTAAGTGTAAGCTTTTAATGATTCTATTTTGGGTATGTGTTATACCACACATTTAGAAATCATCTATGTGAGTATGAAGTGAGGACCGCTTCTATGAAGAATTTGAAAGGCCGAATTCTTGAAAGCACTCATGAAATCGAGTGATATTCAAGGCCAAAACGAACACAACAGTGAGAACTAATTTTGTTTAAGAGATAGTTGTGTGATTCCTATTGTCTTGACTTACACTGAAGGTCGACAATTCAAAAACATCAAGTCTTCTGATTGACCAAGTAAGTCCGATATGTCTCATTAGGGAAAGTTCAAAATCTCCAACTACTTTTCCCAATCCAGCGTTCTCTCGTGGAATAATCACACATTGAATCTCATGCACGCACCAAGAGTCATGATATCTTAACTTCTAATTCATATAGGGGATTGTTGGGATTTTGGTATCCAAATCTTATATAAGGTGAATGAGAAGTGTGATTTAGACAGTTATGTTTTTCATCGAACAGACATGTTGATTCAAATAGTTTTGTTTTTCACCGAACATACATGTTTTTGTTTTGGAATATTATTTTTTTTGGACATATATGTCTGTTCATGGTTATTCGCCCATATATTTTCGGACAGATATGTCTGTTCGTGAACCGAACGAAACTTTTCAGTTTTTTGTAACTCTTCATTATTTTTAAATAAAACAAAAAACATTTGTGTTTTGCGTGCGGCATTTTTCTACTGCTCTCTTATTTTTCATTATTGTCATTTTCGTGTGATTAATCTGCAAAGTTGCATTCAAAGGTTTCCTTTGAAAAAGTACCGCTTCATAGGAAAGGCGATCCATTTTATCCTGTGAGGCAATTGTTCAAGAACCTTGGGTACCGGTGGAGGGGACAAATTATCTTAAGGACACAACATGAATTCGTTGGGCTCAGATCATTCGTCAACATTCGGATTACTCATTTGCGCTTTAAGGTTTGTTGAACAACTTTATTTTTGCACATACAAACACTTAGGAATCAACAATTATATCGGGTTTCGTAAACGATTCAAACTCGACATATAATTTCACACCATATGTCCTATTCTCTTGAACCCAAAAATCAGCAAATCAAAAGTTTTTCCTCAAAATTGCAGACTGCTAATTTGCACTTGCAGCTCGTGTTGTGTCCTTTTGTCCTTTGTTTGAGCACAGCTTCCATGTTTCCAGATACCATATCCACTGTAGATGCAACTGCATTATTTGACTCTGCTATGGCCACCTTTAGTTTTGGCCTCACCATAAGCAGGTCCCAGTTTCTTCTTTCTTGTTTCTTGGAACACAACCTTTCAGAGGCAGAGCACATTGTTTGGTTTAATTAATTTGTGACAATGAATCTGTGAGTGACAACTGGGATGAATGGATAGCATGCAGAGGACTCACCGGTTCAGCTATGAGGATTTAAATCAATTCCATCGCGGACATTCCGGGCTAAGCTTATTGAATGTTAAAATGGTCTTGCTTGCAATTCCATGCATGTTTCTTGCAATTTCGATCTGATTGGAGACACGGAAAATGAATGCGCGCGCTCTTATACATTTCTTGTGCTTTTAGTATAGTTTGCGCCCGCTATACAACGGCTTTTGGCTCCACCCTTCAACTAACATGATAGCTTCAGTTGATCATGCCTTGTGGTCGCATATAGCATGAAACTGACTAATAGCTTATATGAGTCTCTGGTACATATTTTACATTTCATAGAGAGAGAGAGAGAGAGCGAGAACGAGAGAGAGGGGCATTATTCAGGATCTGACACAAGAAACGTGTACTTCAGTGACCACGGTTTCTCTGCGGATGAGCCATGTTTTTGCAACGGCGCAAGCAGCCCCAGGTGCATTTGTCATGTCCAGAGCTCTCTCCAAACACAGCATATTAGAATCCAACTCAGAAACCTTGCATCCTCAAACCAAAAACAGCTAGTCATAATCAACTGTCGTACGCGACCGATAGAATCAATCACGTCATAAGACGGACTTCCACAATTCTAAGATACTTGATTTTACCAAACAAATTCCATCCTATATAAAGGCCCGTTAATTGTCACGTCATCTGATATGCTGAATTTGTGAACCCAATTTTAATACATCTAATAGAGTAATTATGATATACACCATCGGCATAACAATCTTCACACAAGTGGCCCAATTCGCCATTAGCTTGAGAGAATGGGTAGTTATAATCCTGGATTAGGCCGCTCGTGTGAAATTTTCTTTTACATTGGCAATATATATACTATTTTCCCATATCCAAATAGATTAATTATAGTATGCAATGTCAGTGTAAAAGAAGAAAAAAATTCACTTGAGCATCCAAATCAACCGTTGCTCCTTTCAACCTTCATCGGACAGAAAGAGGTATCTTCATATCAAAATCGATTAAAAAATCCATTTCTTAACTCATATTTGATGAGCTGAGTTGTTATGTAAGTTATCATTCAGTAAATGGTTGTAAATGAGTTTAGAATAGTAAAACCTAAAAAAATATAAGTATTAAATGGGTCCACAACTTTATGACTTTTTTTTTACTTGATTTCGCGCTCGCTTCATACTCTCATATCGGTTCGAGTATAAATTTTTCTAGATTGGGTTAAATATGCAAGCGTTTCATCAATAATGGTTAGGGTCGGGGCCGGGGTCATTAGATTTGTATTGCATGAAAATGGATCAATTTAGACCGGACCATTTTCGAACCGACCAAATCGTTTGACGGGTTTGCCTGATGCCAAACCACTTTTTCTAGCTACAGCCCATTGGACAGGACAGGCCTTGGGCTTAACCTTGTATCCACCAAAACTCATTGGCTGATGGGCTTGAAGGAACCATTTTTTTAAAACCGTTGGTGCTGCCACCGACGCTTCCATTGGACCAACCGGTAGGAAACTACCGAAAATCCCGTCTCGTCTCCGTCGCGACCCGGAGAAGAAGCAGAGACCGCCGACTTCCCATCACGGCGGCAGCCATGTCGATGGCGACCCATCTCCCCAGATTGGCCTCCGTCGCTCTCGCCTCTCCCCACAAGACCCTCTCCGCGTCCCTCGCCTCCCTTCGCTCCGTTCGCCTCCCGGTCAACCACGGTCGGGCTCCGACGGCATCGGCCTCCTCCTCCGGCGGCTCGGGAGCGCTGCGGCGGGCTTCGGTTCAAGCGGCGTCTTCCCCATCTCCCTCGTCTTCGCCTTCGTTCGGGTCGCGGCTCGAGGACGCCGTGAGGAAGACCGTGGCCGAGAACCCCGTCGTGGTTTACTCCAAGACTTGGTGCTCGTGAGTTTCGATTTTCCTTGCCCGTGATCGTAATTCCTGTGGGTTTGTGAATTCTTTGAGATAGAGAGAGATGGGCTTCGAGTGGTGAATTCGAAATTTAAGAATCTTTTGTTCTTGGGTTGCCTTGAAGGTACTCGTCCGAGGTGAAATCTCTGTTCAAGAGGCTCGGCGTGGATCCTATGGTGATTGAATTGGATGAATTAGGTTCGTCAGCTTTGCCCTTTTCTTCCTTCAACTTCGTGTCTTAGTTTTAGTGCAGAGTTGCTATTTCCGTTATGTGCGCCGGTCTCTTCAATGTTGCGGATGGTAATTGTTTCTTAATGCCCTTTGAGAAGAGAATAGAAACTAGATGTTCTCATGGAGTTGGAGGTGAGAGACATCATGGGAGGCTGTTGACATGGCATTCTAGTCAACAAAAAAAGTCACAACATGGTGCTGGAAAAATTAGATATATTTCTCTCCAGGAGCCTTTGAAATTGAGCCAAGAAAAATCGTACTCTTAACTAGTTCAGGCTCATGAGCAAAACAAAGGAATAGTTCAGGCCTTTCAGGTGAGAGCTTACCAAGCACAGGGTAGGACTTTTTTGAGTTACATATCATTATATTAACATAGTCATGGTGTAAGGAGAGTCTTGTGTTAATGGCTGCTTATATTTTCTGTGTTAGTCTAGGTATATGGAGGATACACATCCTTTCATACTTCCATTGGCATTTCTTTTGCTGCATTGGCATTATCTTTTGTGATTTTTTGGTAAGCCAACCGTCCATGCTGATCCTTGCATGAAGCAGGCGGTTCAGGTATATGCGTTTTACCCACGCAACTGGTCTAGCTACCATGATATGCATTACATTCTTAGTTCTTGTATTTCGCATCCAACTTTCCATGCTTGTACGAAGTACACATTTCTCTTTGGTGGTCCCTATCAAAAGCAGTCCTTTTTCTTGGAGAAGTGTTCATCCTTCTGTGGCTGATCTAATTTTGCATGGGCCCAACACTATTTGATATCGTCAGGACCGCAGGGGCCACAACTGCAGAAGGTCTTGGAGAGGCTTACAGGGCAGCATACTGTCCCTAATGTTTTCATTGGTACGTAATGCTCCTCCGTCAACTTTGAAATAGTGAGACTCATTAAGTTCCCCTCAAAAGCAAGAAACTCAGTCTGGGAGAGCTTCTCGACTGAACTTGGGATTGCAGTCACTGGCTGTTACAAAGGAAAATCACAACAGCTTGTCTGTAGACTTGGCAATATGACAGCAAATAAAAGAAGAATAGTCAGTCTCATTGTTTCTACCTTGAATGATGTGGAAAGATTTGACAGTTTCATGTCAATTTTAGATTTCCATCTTTTGTAGTTGACAGCTAACCTGTTTGAAGTAGCCAAGACATGAATAAATATATGCAAATATATATACACGTAATACTATGATTGGAGGAAAAAAAGGTATCTCTTTATGGCATTGAACTTGTGAGCTTCAACAGATAGAACTTTGAGCATTGACAGTAATAATTTTCTCATTACAGCAGTGGTGTAAATAAATTAATAACTAGTTTGCTTAATTGTAGGTCAGGAGTGCCATTAAAAAAAATTCACAAATACTTTTGAGGAAGATAATCCATTCTATGTCTTGAATTCGTTGATAATCTTAATGATGTTATGATCTTCTTCTTCTTCTTCTTTGTCAACTTCTAGTCAGATAATTTCTATCTTCATGTGCAGGGGGCAAACATATCGGTGGCTGTACAGGTATAACCCTTTCTACCCCTTTGATTCCATTGTTCCATGATGGTGCCTGGAGATTAGTCTATTAACCATCTTCTTTACACCCATTATTGCTGTCCTCTCTCTAATTTATGGTGATCTTTTTGTATTAATGCCTGTGAAACTTTTTGTTAGATGCTATGAGCTGCCTTTTCATATAATTGTCTTTTTTCATCCTTCATTCTGTGGAAACTGCTTGGACATTAGTAATTTTTTAACATAGGATTTTGAGTCAGCAAAGGAAGTCCTGAGTCTTTGGTTAACCATGAATAAGTTGATCGAATTCTATAGTATCTTTCGATTGTGAGGCAGAGTTCACTATCGATGTGGCGTTTGAATTTAGCAGGGGTTGATTTCTGTGTTATTTACTTGTGATGCAGATACCGTGAAATTACACCGCAACAGAGAACTTGAACCTCTGTTGTCAGAGGCTAATGCTGAGAACTAGCCTGCTTGATTATTCTTTCTGGATAGAATGACTCCTGGGGACAGACTGTGAAAGACAATGCGACATTACTTTTCATCGACATCTGATTGTCTGTCGTCAACTTTTGTAATCGAAATGTTTATCTTGTGGTGCTGAGGCTTGTCATTGCATACTGGATGCAAATCATCTGATTATGCCAGCTCCGAGACTCTTAACCGAGCGGTGAATGAGGGTTTTTGTGGGACCAGAGATGTTCTCCCTAGTAAATCAAAATATATGGTAAATCCTGAGACTGTGACTGTCCACGGACATTCTTCTTTGTTTATGTTCTTGTTGATTGAATTTTGCCAATAAACATCCTCGGCTGCAGTCAAATCGTGGGAGTGCTAGATAGCTATGTTTTACCTTGCTTTTGCTAGTTGCTACTCCATTTCTGGAACAGTATAGCCTCTATTTGTATGAATTGGTTAACTTGCAGTCCTCATTTTGCTGCAAAACTTTACCTTCCCTTAACCCCCCTCTCCGCGTCATTTTGTCTGTGGGAAGTATCTGGCAAGATTCCGGCCGGCTGGTAGTTTGACCTCAAGCAATCACAATGGAGCCACTGCATTGCGGCAATGGGCCACTGCTGTAGTAAGTAGAGCTCCGTCCCACCGGCAACTGCACGGTCGAGATCGATTGATCGAGAGAGACGGGAGCAATGGCTTGACGTCGACTCAGTGATGGACCGATGAGGCACGACAAGGCGGTGAGGTTGGCCATGGGGGAGCTGAGGCGGAGAGAGGGGAGGGATAGAGTTGGGCAATTAGGGGATCGTGTTAATTTTCTGTAGGGTGCGGGCAATTGGATAGTTTTTGGCTAATTGGGCCATGTCAAGTCATGGGATTGCTTAACAATTAGAGCCATTGGGGCTTCATTAAAAAAAAAAATTAGTAACATCACCAAATTCGGAGAAAACTTTTTTTTCTCCTCTTCTCCATCTTTTTGTGTAGTCTTGTTGACCATATTTTAGTCTTCACGGCGAGAATCCTATAATCGTTCTCTTTTATTGGTGAATGATCCAAGGAAATTTCAACACACGCATGCGCTCAACGGCCTCAATTGGGATTGATCATCTTTTCCTTCCATTTTCTCTTGAAAAATTCTAATTGTTTCCCTTAATTTTTCTCATAACTTAAAGTACCCAAACGAAAAGAAATGCAACAACCTTTTCGTCAAATGTAAAAATAGATATAGATATAGACGTTACCTTGAACTGACCAATAAAATATAGCATACTTTGACAAGTGCCAAGTCGGCTATACTCGACTCCATTTGTTGATCGACACGTGCACGTAGAGGGTCCGTTCTTCAGATTTTTCAAATGCCGTTTCTCCTTTTTTCACAATCTTGTCCGTCATTCTCTCTTTCCTTCCGTTACTCTCACTCTTTTCTTCTTCTTCTGCATCCTTTTCTTCCTCCAACGGCCAGTGGACAATCGCCATGCGATCGATCTCGCTCTGGACACCCTCGCGGCTTGGCCAGTTGCATCTCACGAGACATGAGTGAGCAGCGAGCTGTTCGATGTCAACGGATGGCTCGGCCACGAGGGTGTCGAGGGTGACTTATGGAGAACACAGCAGCAGAGAAGATCAGGAAAGTAACGGAGAAGACCGCGAAAAAGGAGAGGGGCGGGTTTGTTAAATAGGAAGAACGGGCCCTAGCTGTACACATGTCAGGCAACCAACGGAGTCGAATGTGGCTTACTTGGCACAAGCATGCAATTATCTTCTCACAACATGTTAGTGAATATCGATATACTAAAGTTTCTAACTTTATACGTGAATAAATCCCAAAATTTTTTTCTTCCTAACTTCGCATAATTTCTTATTTCGACTTTTTTTTTTTAAATACAATTTTTTCAGGGAGAAGTGGGGAAGCGTCGGCAAGCGTGGCAACACGCCGGTCACACACGGACGGGGCCCCACCGCACGAACCCACGCCTCCCAAATTAATTTTGTTCTATTTCGGAAAAAAGAAAAGAAAAAGAAAAAACGGAAAAAACGGAAAATCACGGGGCGCGAAGAAAAACCGGAAAAAGGAAACAGATTTCACGCTGCAACTGCAAGTTCGCTTCGTGTGCGAAAGTGATGAAGGAGGTGAGAGAGTAGCCATGGCGGCCGCGGCTTCCGTTTCTCTTCCCATCCACGGGCTCCCCGGCTCCCGCCTCTGGGCTCGCCACGTCGAGTGCGGCTCCCGAGGCGGCCCGCCGCCTCCGCCGCGCTTCGCCGGAGCGCGCCACGTCCGACGCCCGTCCGACGCCGCCGCCGGCTCCGCCGGGCGGCGTGCCCCGGGCGCCCGTTCCGTCACCTGCTCCGCCTCCAACAAGCCCTCCCCCTCCCCGACCTCATCCTCGTCGACCGAAGCCAGGCTAGTCATTTCACTCCTTTTTGAATTATCGCATTGTGTGGGGTTTGCTTTCGCTTGCGTGGAGTTCGGTGATGTTTCTGGAGCTGGTGTCTGGTTGCTGAAGCTGTAGGCTCCCTAGTTTTAGCTGGACTTCTGCTGCGGGAATATATATTTGATTTTCCTGAGTTGCATAGAATGCGATACAGCTTAGAATGGTGCGCGAGTTGAGGCGTTGCTGGTGTGGGGGGAGAGAGGGGAACCGCTTCATTGGTCATGGTGAACTGGAGAAGTGAAGCCGAATGATAGCTTCCGGCGGTGCGGATGGATGAGTTCTATCATGTAGAGTTGGGTGTCAATGTGTTTTGCGGATTTAATTTTTGGAGAGTCCGAGGATAGATGGGCACCGAATGTTTTTGGCAATTAGATACTGCCATTTTTCGCGCGAGGAGATCGGTCACGGCGTCGATTATGTTCGTTGTGAATCCAAATTTGCTTAGGGAAAGGGTCAGTTCTGTTTAGAACCTAATAACGGTGTCGTGTTCGTGAAAAGGTTGTTGGTGCACTTGCAAGCTTATAGTTGGAACAATGGAATTGGTGATTGATGTGGTATGTGCGAAGCTTGGCATATGAAGCCCAGCTGTGCTTGGTAAACTAAATTCTTCATGATCATGGTGGTAGTGCTTTGATGTGAGTAATGCAGGGAATTGGGTTTAGTTGGTTGAATTTTCAGGTTTTACATATTCTTGGATGGTTAATCTAAAGATCTGAATTTCTGCATTATCAGCAGCTTGTCTTTTTCCTTACGCAGATAATATGCCACTTTGTCCAGGTTCGGCAATGAAATGACTACAATCTTTGTGGTTACATGCGAGTGTCTATATTATCAAATGCTTGAAAGGGTTGTGGGTTGTATTATAATGTCAAACTTTATGTCACTGCTGAATCTTGTTCATTGTACATTATCTTGTCCCGTCAGTTGAATGCGATGTCCCCTCAATAGAATGCGAACAAGAAACTGGTCTATCGGCTCAGCAACTTTAGTGATTCCTCTATCTAAGCACATACTCAAAAACGTTTGGATTCGAGGGGTTAGCTATTTCATTTCAGATGCGCTTAGGTCATGCTCGAGTACTTCCCTATTCGAGGTTTTCCTAATTTGTTTCGCACAATTCCAAAAGTATTAGTAAAAAGGGAAAACATGTTGCTCATATAGTTGCATTTAATTCATATGCGCTATGTCTATTGTCTTATGCAAAATATGTTATATTCAGCTGAAAGGAGTTGTACACTTGAAAGATGTAAAATCTAGCTAGTTGCTTCTTCATCTCTTCTTTGGTGCAAGTTTCTTGAAGTGATAACTTCTCCATTGGTTTCTGCTTTGTGAGTCTTGCCACCTGGTACTCAAAATTTGGAATTTGGTTATTTCAGTTCATTAGCCAAGATTAGGAGCGAGGTCCTGTCTCCTTTCCGGTCTGTGCGGATGTTCTTCTACCTTGCTTTCGTTGCCAGTGGTGCTCTTGGAGGTTTGATTGCTACTACACAACTAATTGCTGCTCTGACAAACTCCGCTAAAACTGACGCAGTACCTGAAATTTTCAAAGGTCTTCTCATAGACATTGGGGCGGTTTCTATATTTGCATTTCTCTATTATCGGGAGAACAATGCTAAGAATGCACAAGTGGCTAGACTCACTAGAGAGGAAAACCTTTCAAATCTGAAGCTCCGTGTAGATGAAAGGAGAATCATTTCTCTAAGCTCTTTGAGAGGACTTGCTCGTCTTGTGATCTGTGCTGGCCCAGTGTCCTTTATTACAGAGTCCTTTAAACTTAGTGAACCTTATACTGAGAGTCTTTTGGATCGAGGGGTGCTTGTAGTGCCTTTTGCCACAGATGGGAATTCACCTACTTTTGAGTTTGACGAGAGTGTGGAGCTGAAAGAGATTACCAACAAAAGGAAGCGGCTTTGGCAGTTAGCTCCTGTTTATGTCTCTGAGTGGACCAAGTAAGAGTATGATTTTGGTAAACATAAAAGATAGTGTCACTTCTCTCTGTTCCTCCCCCATTCTCCGCCGATATCTCTCTGACTTCTTATTTTTGTTGATCCACAGGTGGTTAGATCAACAGAAGAAACTTGCTGGTGTTTCTCCTGATTCTCCAGTGTAAGTGGAGGCATGTTAATCAACAATTATTGTCTGATAGATTCAATAAGCATATATAGTGACCTCGATTAGTGCAAAGCTTGCAACCAAGCCTTAGTGTTTATTCTGTTCTCCATGTTTAATCATGTCAATTTTGCATAATCAAATTATTGGAGCTTTCATAATATTTGAAGTAGATGATTTTGATTTTGGTAAAGGACACATCTCATGTAGATTCACCGTATCAAGTGGTATGCATGCTTCAGAGGTAGTTGATCTACTTCAGAGAGTAAATTTTTTAAAAATATTGTTTGGTCATGTCCCTTTTGCAGGTATTTATCTCTACGCATGGACGGTCGTGTTCGTGGTAGTGGTGTTGGTTACCCTCCTTGGAATGCCTTTGTTGTCCAGCTCCCTCCTGTCAAGGGAATGTGGTCTGGACTACTTGATGGCATGGACGGAAGGGTTCTTTAGCATGCATAGCAATGACAGATTTTTTTGTAGTTGAAGGATATTTTCCTTTTTGATGCTATAATTCCTTCCCACTCCAACTCTTCATGCCGCATACGTCCAATGAAGGGATGAAGGTAGATGATAAGCGACACTAATCTCTGTGTTTAAACCTCAGCCAGTGTGTCAGACATTTGTGCAGCTATAAGTTTCCCTGTTCTGTTCGCCCTGCAAAATTGAGGCTGCTTCAAGAACGTATATGAAACAGATGATAGATAAATGAAGATCATTCTTTTGCATGCTGTCTTGTTGTTCTCCCTCTCTTAGCATGCAATCGTGTATATTTGCGAATTAGTATCATAGTTTTTGCATCTTATATTGATGGGCATTGTTTATTTATCTGCTGTACCAATATAATTCTTTTGGTACCTATAGAATCTGTAGAGTTTGTAATTTCCACATAGGAACAATTTCTATCTCTGTTTCCTTATACAAGTTTTCTTCCTTTAATTTCTGTTGATCTTTGTTTGCTTTATGTTGACAATTAGGTTGAGACAGTCTAGGTGTCCAAGGCCTATTCTTTGTTAGATATTTCCATGGCCTTTAATAAATCAAATTGAATCAGCGGACTTACAAGGTCCTCTGAGATGCTAGAATATTGTTATATCCTTTAGTCTGATCCTCTAAAATCATGGAACTTTTAGATTACACTTCCGGACTAGTATAGGTAAACTCCTCTTTGTTATGCTTTACCACAATGATATGTCTTCAATCAGGAGAATTTTCTTTGAGAGTACTATCTAAAACTAAAGATGTGCACCACCCGCCTGGGTGGCGCTGCTGGAACGCGCACTCTTCCTCTCGCAAAAGGTTGAGTGTTCGAATTCCGGGCGTTGCAGGGTGACTTAACCGGTGGCACGTGTGTGGTGGCTAGCACGTGTCGCCCCCAGGGTTTACTCCCTGGCTTTCGGCCGTGCGGGGGTTCCCTGGATTATAAAAAAAAAAAAAAAAAAAACTAAAGATGTGCTATAGTTCCACAAGACTGCTGTCCACGGATTGAGTATATTGTCTAGGGACATTTATTCAAGACAGTATCCTATTGTGTCTTTAACTTAAATGCCGCAAATTCAGTGATCCAAAACTATGAAGGACTGATTTCCTGGGGAATGAAGTTGCAGGATATAAGATCCTTTATAATTTAACCTTCAGTCCCTTTGAGAATTTTGGGAACTTGCGTCTTGAAATATGGCTGATGAAGATGACTTATACTTAGCCAAGCTGTGATCCCTGCTTCTCTGTCTATAACACTCTAAAATTATAAAGGCTTTAAATTACTGAATTTCCTACACGTTGGAGTGATTTTGCAAACGAGATAGCATTTGATAAGTTACTTGCAGTCAATCTCATTAAAAATAACCTTCTCCAATTTGACTTGGAGTTTGGTACTTGCTCTTTTCTAAATGTCAGTAGTCAGTCACTCGCACAAGCTCTTCGTCCACTTAGGCCTTGGGTGAGGCACACATTCCATATACGCCTGTATTTTCTAACCATGCATATTAAACAAGGAACTTGGAGTGCATGATGGCATCATATACGATTTCTTGAAATTTACAGAGTTTTTCTTCAATCCACTTTCTGTTAAAAGAATGAACTGAATGCATCTTCATTGTGTCGGATGATTTAAGTAAAGATCATTCATCCTATGTATCTGATTGACATTGTTCACTTATATCTGCGCGACTAACTAGAGGAAGGAAAGATGGGGTGTCAGCACAAAAACTGAACAAGGAAGATTTGAAGCTGTGGTTTATGCTACCTAAGTGTTGTACATGCCATTTCAAGTTACTGACTTTCTGCACTTGAGACTTGACAGAGCAGGGAAAAAAGCTGGGACAACTGAAGAGAGGAGGGCAGTGAGAAAATTCTATGTTCTACACGCTACATCACGAGTACGAGGGTAAACCAGGTATGTGTCACTTTGTTTGAATTCCGTATATGTTCATCATGTGATTTCGCATAAGTTATTAAACATTTGCGAGGGGGAAAAATGATCACGCGAGAAAATGCTCAGGCATATGATACAGATTACAGGATAAGTTGGGGAGACTGAAAATAGTTTGCAAGAACTACAACTGCAGCGACCTCATTGCTCATTAAATTTCTTGGATCTCATCCAATGCATAGTTGTTTGTAGATACATTTGCATAATTGACCTTGTTGAAACGAACCACGACTGGATAGCGCGTCTCCGGGTCCTGCTCGGATGAAACCGATACAGAAAATTAACAAGGCGGATAACGGCGAAAGGGGGTGCAGTAATGGGGATGACGAAGATGGATGTTACCTGGTCAACAGCAACTACAGAGCCAATTCCATTGTACCAGTACGACTCCTTCCTGAGAATCTTTACCTGTGGATGATAATATGCGGAAGAAATGTTGAACTTGTCCTCAGAAAAGCAGTAAGGTTTACACTCTTTATCTTTTCATGTTGACTAGATACTTTCAAAAGCTGGAAACGAAATGCCTCTCTTATAAAATAGATGCAAAAGTGAGTATCTCCAACGGTCATGTCAGTTATTTAATCCTAGTTTTACTTCAATGAATATAGCGTGCTTGATCGCTTTACGATCAAGCATTGATTCCCTAGGAGGAGGCACTTGAGAAAGATGCTACTTTGTAATTTGTAATCAATACATAACCGTGTGCTTTTATCCTAGTGATATCAGGGAACAGAGCATGCTCATACCTTGATTCAATCGAAGAAGTGAATTACAAGACTCACCTTGGTTCCTCTCTTGGGTCCAATTGGGGGTGGCTTGGCCTTTGGAGCTTCTGCTGCTGCTGCTGCTGTAGCCGTGGTGGTTGCCACCGGAGCCGCCCCTTCTTCTGCCGCTCTCACCACTAGCCTAGAAGGGTTATTGTTCTTTGCAAAGAACACCATGCTGCTCTTAGCGGATGAGTTCCCATTGGTTGGGGTGTTGGGTGTGAGCACAAACCCAGAAGCAGCTGAAGCCATGCTGCAGCTAGCCATCCTTGTGTACGTGGGTGTCTCTCCCTCTCTCTCGGTGTCGAGAAAAAAACAGCTGAGTAAAGTAAAAGAGGACCAAGATTGAGAGAGGCTTTGAATGAAGTGGGCTTGTGTGATCTTAAGGAGTGAGAAAGTGAGAGCGAGAATCATCTGATCTTTGATGATTCCTTTTCCAAAATCTTTGCTTCCACTGGGCTTGTGCCACGTAGGCACCATATCCTCTTTCTGTGGATAACACGTTTTCTAAATCAGCCTTTGCATATCTGTGTTCAAATGCAAACAAGAGGGTTAAGTTCTTCATGTCTATTTTTCCTGGAATGGAGAATAATTATTCTCTACATTCATTCGGCTGCTTATGAGATGAGCAGCGATAGTCACATAATACAACATTATGTTGGTTCCATCACTTTGATATCTTCCTTAATACAGTTTAATATGAATTTCATTATGTTTATAATGGCGAGTGGGTGTGGATTAAACTTCGAGGCCCAATAGTTTAATCGGGCCTCGCCCACTTTTCGATTAGGCACCAATGCAAGTGTTCTTATGTTACCATATGGAAAACCTGGAAGAGCTTTACGGAAGCTTTTCCTTGTAGCTGCTGAACAAAACTGTGGCTGAATCTTCTCAAAATCGCTGGTCCAGCAAGATAGTTCCGCCTGCGTTACGCGGGTAATGGCCCGAGGCAGTTGTTCTTTTCGAATGAAATTGCAGCATAGTGAGATCTAAACGGACTTGCACAGTTCCGCAGTCCGATTCCACAAGAGTCGCTCTCAACAGCGAAGACATCGATGTAGGGCCGGCCTTAAGCCATTCCGGCTGAGTTTTAATTCCCAATTCCTTCGATGCGTGAAAGGTCGGGCCTATTGTTGCCTATCTAATTTCGCCGTGTGACCAGATTGAGAACTCACGCCACCAAAATGTCAACGCAATCTCAAAGACGCAGCCGACCCTGTTCATGCAAAAGCCTGCATTCTGCATTTACTTTGACCTTGGAGTAGCTCAACCACTCCACAGTATTCTACACAACCCACCAGTAAAAAATCGTGTGATCGCGAGTCCTTTTCTTTCATTATTTTAATTTTCGAGGGAGGTCGACATTGGCTACGAGAAAATACATTCAACAAATTCTTTTTTAATGACAAGTTAATCCAAAGAAATTGAGCTCATATTACGCTACAAGAAGTCGTCCACGACCATATTTCATGGTGCCTCTTCGTCGCGCATGTGGGAATGCCTACTGTCGTTTTCCCTCGTCAAACGAAGGGATTCAATATGACAACGTTGAACCATCTCAAACAAAGTTTTATACATTAAACAAGAAGTGATTAGGATTAGTGCGTAAAAGTGGAACATAATTATGAGTTCTTGTCGTTCCAGGGGATAAGGATTCTCGATAGAACGGGAATCTCTTGTTGGTGGGGGAGGGCCGGTGAGGCTAGGAGGCCTACGCTTTGTCGTTTTGCTCACCCACATAAGACAAAAGCACTTGGACATAAAAACTATACCAAACGGCACGTCGTGCGTAGATGAGGAGTTTTTTTTTTTTTTTCTTTTCTTTTTTGGGTCAAGAGATGAGGAGTTGAATTGTGAAGGATGTTTTATAAGTCATATTAATTAATTGATTGTTGGGGGTGGCTGCAGTAGCTTGAGTTTGACGATGGACTAGGAGTACGTTGGTTTTGCAAAAAATGAATAAATTTAAAAGTATTTTCATCATTTTAAGAAAATAATTAGATATAAATTATTATTTATTTTTAAGAAAATAAATTTCTAATCATTTATTTTCCGTGAGTCCAAAGAAAGATTTACAATGTTGCCTATGAATACACATTTCGGACATCATTACTCTCTCTACTTTCCCTTGTGCAATGCTAATTTTCAATCTTAATGTGTAAATTGAATGTATGACTATTGCGTAGCACACGGTAGATGATAAGTACATCTCTATTCATGCAACACTAGAGAATCTTTTAACGTCTCCAAAAGATGCCACGTGTCCACATGATATCTGCCCGCCAAAATCACCGATACCCGATATATTTCGAGCTCCCATGACAACAATCACCACACGTGAAAATTCTTTTTTTCTCTTTATATGATTATCGCCGCACTTAATAAATTGATTAATTTACAGGTACTCTATACTCTATACTCGTACTTCAACTCGTCGCTTGACAAGACTATCGATTATATTTAGGGAAAGTACGCTTGCTTACTACGTACGGCACGTAATTATCGATTTGAACGAGTAAGCCTCTCCAACTCTTTTTTCTCTTTTTGCTAATTAGTAAAGTTTCCGTCCAAAAAGGATTTTCTTTTACCCGATGCTTATTCGTTACACAACTATTGATCCTTGAAAAAAAAAAGGAGGGCTGAAATAATAGATAATTATATAGATCGAGTGGGGACTATATACATATATGGGTAAAAAGCTGGGGTTGGTGATAACGGAATAAAATGAACAGTGCCCTTTGTCCCAAAGCTCGACGCCGAGCCAGTGGACTAAAGGCGACACTCATTTTCTTACTCCTTCCTTCTCAGCCTCCTCTCTCTCTCTCTCTCTCTCTCTCTGCATCCGCATCCGTATCCGCTCCGAAACGCAGCGCGCTGCAGATTTGCAGCGGATCTCGGGAGGCTTCCTTGGCTCGGCCTCGCTCCGGCCGCGTCCCCGCCGTGATGCCCTGCTCCGGCCGCCGGAATCCACCGCTCCCTCCCTTAAGGTCTCGCTATCTCTCTCTCTCTCTCTCTCTAGTGGAAAGTAGCTTCTCCGTACCTGACGACCTTTACGACTTTCGGTGCCTTCTCGATCTCGCTTCCCCCCCCCCCCCGCCCCCTCCCAAAAAAAAGCTGCCGTCTCCTTTCCCTGTGCATCTGCGCGCGCGTGCGGGCATTTGTGTGATTCGTGGCTCAGTTTGCGTACGTGCTGGAATTGCAGGTTTTTCTTAGTGCTCTTCTTCGTGATTTGGTTAATTTTACTTAGTTTCGCCTGCCTGAGCTCCTTTCTTTGGCCTTGCCCTTTTCGATTTTTCAATGCAGTTTCTCTAGCTGCATCGGCTGCGGCTGCGGCTGGGGTGTGTGCGTGTGTTTTTTCTTTTGCCCCCTCTGGAAGGATTTCTGGGTTTAGGTCGAAATCTGCTCTTGTGCATTGATTGGCGTTGAATTTTGGGGCTTTTGAGCGTTGTGCAGTGATTGTTCCTGTCTTCTCTGTCGAGTGGACCGAGGTGAATCCAGGTACTTTGGGGTTCTAATTTGGGAAGTGAAACTGATTTGGTGTTAGTTTGTGCCGGTCTTTCTTGAATTGAAGCTGCTAGGAATTAGTACAGGGCATGATGCCGACGCTGTTGCGGTAGTACCCGCGACCGACGTGTTGAAACATCTGTAAACATGGGGATTGTCTCTGTCGTCTCTTGTGCCAAGATGAGGATGCCTTTGCTTGCTACCCAGTAATCTCTTCTTACTGGGCCTGGCACTTTTGCAAGTTTTTCCTGTCTCCATAATGAGGATTGCTGGAGTTGCCATTCTCCCAAGTGGAATATCTGTTTCTCTTGTCCCTTTGTTCCTGTCTCAATACCATACGCCGCCATGCTTTTGCTTTGACTTGCCTATGAAGCTGGGTTTTCCCCTCTTCCTCTATTTCAGCAATCTTTATGTGGATTTGGTCCATTTCATTCAATGGGCCGTTTTGATGTAAGTCCCTCTTTTCTTTCATAATCATGTCGCAGGTGTTGAGATGGATAGAGCTCGGAATGATAAAGCTCAAGGCACTGAGAAACAATTTCCAGGATGCCTGGGAAGAATGGTGAACCTTTTTGATCTAAGCGCAGGAGCAGCTTCGAAGAAGCGTCTCACGTATAGACCACATTTTGATGGTGTGCACTGCACCTCTTGGCCTTTGTCAGATACCTGTTGTGCTTGAGAACTCCAAGCATTGCCAATAATTGTGCTTCAGTGAATCTCTGATTTTGCTGGATAGTTTTCCATTCATATGAGTTTCTTTTTGCTTGAATCATGTATTTATTGGCTTGTGCCAATTTTAATTTGTTTAATTACTCTCTCATAGACCGTACCTGTGCCTCCCTTCTAATGATTCTCTTTGTCCTTTGTAGACATTACAGATTCTTCTATTTATACCTATTGACTCATGGTTGACCCCTTTCTGGGTTTTTCCCCTTTGGTGGCTTCAATTAGGTGTAAAAGTCTGTTGATACCTACTTTGTGCCCCCTTTCTTTTGCTCATGGCCAAATTCACATAGATTCCATTTAATTTGTCGTCTTTTGTAGTGTTCATCCTTTCTACTTCTTGTCTAATGTATATCTTGGTACTGTAAGATAACCATGTTTGACGTAAAGTTGTCACTTTGCAGATCCTTCACTCACAAGGAGTCAACCAGACGTGCCAAGAATTTTAAGTCCATCTTGTCGAAATGACATAGAGGAAAAAATGGTAAGTCGTTCAAATGTATATTGGTTAGTTTGATTAGTTTAATCTGATAGTAGAGATAGGAAAACAATTCCCCCACCCCACCTGAAAACGGAAAATAAAATATCCAACATACTCGATACATGTTCCAATATTCATGTCCTGATTAATGTAGAGAGAAAACAGCACGTGCGGCATACACAAACAAAGGATCGAAAATTATGTCCTTACTGGTCCTGCCTTTTCTGGGACTGCAGATCACCTTGAACTTGAGGAGAAGTTCACCTAACAGACAACCAAACTCCACGCCCATGAAGGTGTTAATTGAACAAGAAATGTCTCGAGAAATGGAGTCTAAGCACGGTTCGCCTAATGTAGTGGCGAAGTTGATGGGCTTTGATGGCCTTCCACGTCAAAATCCTGATTCAATTGCATTTGTAAGCCCATCGAGAGACTACTTGTCGCCTTGTTTAATTCCACAAGAAATATCACGACAAAGTTGGCTTGAAGAAGATACATCTGTGCATGAGCAGATGAAGGATGCATCTTTTAATTACCGAGAGATCGATGATTACAAAGACATTTATGAAGTAGAAAAGATATCTCAGAAGACAAATTCTGCAACGGAAATATCACCACATATGGGAAGGTATGGTGGAAAAGGAAGAGAGAAGAGAAGGATGTTCCTTCAGCAGAAGTCCATGGAAGCAAAATGCCAAGCAACTAATGAAAAACTTAACCAGTCAAAGGAGTTGCAAGATGCATTGGAAGTTTTGAATTCCAAGAGAGAGTTTTTGCTTGAATTTATTAAAGAACCCAATAATCTCTTTTCTAAGCATCTCCAGGAATTGGAGTCGACTTGTACCCCTCCTGAGACAAAGCGCATCACTGTTCTTAGACCATCTAAGATGGTTGACAATGAGAAATATCCCATGATGGGAAAGAAGAATGAAAATCTGGCAAAGAGACCAGCTGAGGTGTTCCAAGAGATTAGATGGGGTAAAAGTAGATCTGTTGGTTCCCCCGATTATGTCAATCGTAATGGCACTGATCATGGTTCTCAACCAACTCAAATTGTGGTTTTGAAGCCTAGTCTTGGCCAAACTCATGAAATTAAGTCTATTTCGCCACTTTCCATGATACCAAAAAAGTTGCCCGATGAGAATTTCTTCGAAGAAGCTGAAGATGGTGATGTGCAATTATCAAGAGAAGTGGCCAAGGAGGTTACTCATCATGTCCGTGAAAGTATGAAGCGACACCGTAGAGATGAAACACTACTATCTTCTGTTTTCTCTAATGGCTATAGTGGTGATGGCAGTTCATTTAACAAATCGGAATATGAGTTTCCACAAGAGAATTGCAGTGATTCAGAAGTATTGTCACCTGCTTCAAGGCATTCTTGGGACTGCATCAATAGGTTTGACAGCCCCTTTTCAGCTTCTTCATTGAGTCGTGCATCTTTTTCTCCCGAATCAACAGTTTCAAGAGAAGCAAAAAAACGTCTGTCTGAAAGGTGGGCGATTATGGCATCTAATAAGAATGCTCGTGAAGAAAGACATATTCAGAAAACCTCTGGTACGTTGGGTGAGATGCTTGCGCTTTCCGACACAAAGGTGTCAATTAGATGTGAGGAAGACGGCAACAATATCGAACAGGAACCAAGGATATCGGCTTCCTGCTTAAGGAATAACTCGTCCGAAATCGAAGAAGTTGCCGAGTCACCAAAGAGTCTTCTGAGATCAAAATCTCTCCCTGTATCCTCAATGTTGTACGGTGATGCTGTCAGGACTCGAACTTCAGATCCTGAGGCATCCGATATGCATGTTCACAAGGAATCTAAGGAAAAAGGTCCGAGTTTGTCATTCAAGGGAAGAGTTTCGAATTTTTTCTTATCTAGGAATAAAAGATTGAGCAAAGAAAAATCTGGCACATGTGAATCTGTTGACGAGTCTTGTTTAACCGGTGTCAATAGTCTAGAGTCTTCTATCTGTCCTCGTAGCAAGTCCAGCAACCATGCTTCTCAATATTTCAAAGAGAATCAAAATGATGCTTCTGTAAATTCTGCTCGACATGGACTTCTGAACAACACTACTCATCCCATGTGTGCAGTGCAAAACGAAAGCAGGGTCTCTGAAGAGGTAGTTTAATTTTCTGTATTGTAGGGTAACTTAAGGTCTTCTTCGAATTTGACATTTCTTTTTGCAGATTCTAAGTTCTATGCTGTATTCGCTTCAAATGAATGGTGATGTCTTCTATGTATGCATCACACTCTAAATAAAACCTAAAACTTTCAATATTGCTCCCCTGGATGACTAATCAGTCAATATGATAACTTCTGATAGCTATGTCTTTGCTTTGTATCTGGGTCCTCCGGCTTGCTCATATAGGAGCTTTCCTGTGGAATTTCGATGCTTTTGTTGAGATCACTCTGTGTTTTGTTGAATTACGGTTATCAATTCGGTTGGACATTCAACTGCAGTGGGCTTATAATGTGGTCGTGCTTTCTAATAACGTTTGCTTATCTTTGGGCTTTGACCCAGACTCTGATCTGATGGATTGCACATCTTTTCTGCAGGTTGGATTGTCTGTATCAAAGCCTGTTCTGGGAGGCGTTGGCGAGAACCCGGACCAGCCAAGCCCAGTGTCAGTTTTAGAACTGTCTTTTGAAGAAGACGCTAGTGTAAATCCTGAATATCCTGGTAATGCTGCTTAAATTTTATACAGATATACTAAAAGTGTAGGTGAGAAATGTTTTATAAATGTTGTCCCCTTGTTGTGTTCTAATATTGTTTCTCATTTATAACAGGAAAACAACGGCTGGTCCAGTCTCTTAAATCTAATTTGATTGACAAGTCACCTCCTATTGGATCTATAGCCCGGTCTCTATCCTGGGGTGATTATCCAGAAAGAGCATTTCGTTGTCTGTCAAAACCCTCCACAACTTATTCCGGTTCCAACGAGGAAGAGGAAGATTGTTTCATCTTCATTGAAAAGCTTTTATCTATATCTAGCCTAGATGGCACAGCGCAATCCTACTCCAATGTTTCAAGTTGGCATTCACCTCATAGCCCATTGGATCCATCAGTGAGGGAAAAGTATGCAGATGTGGACAACGACGAATCTTTACATGAGGCTAAGAGAAGGCAAAGAAGGTCAAACTGGAAGCTCATATATGACTGTGTCAATGCAGCGATTGCGGAATTTGCTGGCTTCGGGCCAGAGGAGTGCCTAGTAGACAGGTTCTGTTGTGGGCCCAGAGATTTGCTCATGGAGGAGAAATCATCTATCACAGCCGACATAATTTGGAGCCAGATTAAGGGGTGGTTTACTGAGGTCTGTGGGGTGTCCGGAGATGACGACGACTACAATTGCCTGGTCATGGAGAGGGTTGTGAAGGAAGAGGTTGTCGGGAAAGGTTGGCTTGGACATTTCAGATTGGAGGTCGATAATTTAGGGAGGGAAATAGAAGGGGAATTGGTGGAAGCGCTTGTGGCTGAGGCTCTTTCTGATTTGGTGGTAGTTAATGTCTGCTGAATTTTTCATTTCTCTCTTATAGTTAGATTGCTTTGTAGCTCCAATTGCTTGAGCATTCTGATATCTAACTGCGGTAGTCCTCATCGGCCAATAGGATAATTTGATGGTGCAAATGTTTCGGTTAAGTCCGTATCCGACAATATGCCTACTTCTTTAATGTCAGCATTCGGTATGTTGGATACGGGCTTTGTTCGGTCCCAACTGAACTGGGCTTCAAAAGCATTGAAGTAAAGAATGGATTATATTTGTCTCCTGATTGTCTCAAGGATCGTATATATGGTATCAGAGCCAGGGGGATATGTTATTCAATTTAATAAATCAATTTGACATTTGTGCTAGACACTCCCTTAGGTGAGGTTTAGTTTATCCAGTTGTGGTCTGGCAGTAATTCCCAAAGGAGGTAGGTAGTCCGTTGGTCAGCACTATTTGGTAGCCTAAGATGTGAACAAACATATTTGTTAAAAGTGAGTTTATTAAGGTGAATATCTTCTCCTAGTTCGATATCACAAATTTCTTTAGATTAGGGTCATATGGTAAGAGAAGAAAAAAATATTGAAGATTTTATTATACTAATTGAAAATTGGGAAATTCCCAAAGTTCAATTCAATCAAATCCATCAACAATTAAGATATAAATTATGTGATTATGTTAAACCACTTAATAAAGGTCTTAATACTTAAATTCTTTAAGTCTTAAGAGATTCTCGTCTCCTAAACTATGTGATTATGTGATTTGATGTCTGATGTCATGAGTGAAGAACCCCACAATTTCCATTTCAGCAGGATATTCGTTTCCTCAACAGTTCAACTACAATTTTGTTTTCATACATGTTCTGGTGGTCAACAACAACAATTCTGGTCGGTTTGAAGGATTGCAAGATACGTTTTCAACCTATCTTTTGTTGTTAACCACTAGAATTTGGGCACATGCAGGTACATAGCGGTGAAAGAGACTGGGTTCCTATTCACTCGCATTCTCTAGCAAACAGAAAATTTTCTTTTATGAAATTGTGGTTGAAAAGAAATGGATGCTAGAGGGTTGCAGCTTTCCAGTAAGACAGCATAACAGGCTCATTCTAGTTCCCAAAAGTTACGATATGTTACCACTTGGCCTTATTCCATGAGAGACTTACTCTGATAAGACGCTAAAAATGTAGCAATGCCATCAAATGGCCGCCATACATTGCAAGTGAAGCAGCAGATTTCGGAGGGTTCTTAAACATCAAAATTTCACCTTTCAGCTGATCGATGTACTGCTCATGGAACCTCCTTTCATGTGGCATTACTGGTTTCCGGGTTGTAGAAGCCGGCGACGTTCAAGGATCAAAATAACAGGCGCCACCATAGCTGAATATTTAGCTGCAATCTTGCTTTTCTCATTCTGGCTGAGAGTGGCATTATCTGCAATCCGTGCAGCCTCCTCATTCAGAACTGGATGCGCCTCATTACATCTGGATGATAAATTTTTGATGGCCTCAAATTAGCGAAAGTGGCATAAAAGCGACTATATTATAGACAGAGACCCATTTAACATCTCAATCTTGGAGTGAGTTTTACATAATAAAAAAAAAACCATCTGTACATCATAGACCTCATAGTAATGAAAGTCTAAAAAGAGAATGAAAAGGCAAAAAAATAAAGAAATTCAGCCTCCATGCAATCTCAACATACTTAAAGGATCACAAAACTCGACCTGCTACACACGAGAACACAACAAATCCCTCTTCCAGTAAGGCAAGCCACAGTTCCTGAGTGAAGATCATGAGTATGCTAAGCTTCCTCTTACGTTACCAAGTTTCATTTAGCATGAGCTGAACATCTTGAATCAATTTTGGGTGAAGATCTATCTGCATGTAAAAAGATAGTGGTAACAACCAAAGAGAGATACTTATACAAAGCAATGACTATATTTACTAAAAAAGCTCTCTGCACAAGTAAAACAGAATTTGTCGTTGTTCACAAGACCAACCCGTGGTGGTAGCCTATGCAAATCCGAGGGGACAATGTCACCAATAACGTTCGCTTTCTCACTCCTCATTTTGAGGTCTCTTACTATTTTTTTTGGCAGGGGTATTTCAAATGTTATTTATTGAGATTTTAGATGTTAAGTCCATTCCATTTAACAAACCATATACTAAAAAAGAGCGGAGCCCCACTCATAGTAAGCAAGGAAATGGTGGGATAAATTTAATCATAATTGGGACATTAATAACTTAGGAAATGAAGGAGTAAGTGTTCTAATGGAATTGTTTCGCGTGGTTCCTATAATCATAACTAGGGCACATGAGTTATGTTATCATAAGCCAAAAAAGGAGATATTTGAGAAGGTGGAACGGCTTCATTTCTTTTGGCTAAGTATAAGCTATAACCATCCCATACATTAATGAACTAACACCAAGTTGTATGATATATTGCATGATCTTATCACCTAAGCTCATATCTTTAAGAGAAAATGTGCAAGGGGTTAAGACATTTATGGGAATAGGGAAATAAACAAAAAAAATGGAAATTTTTTTTATTGGTTCAATCATATAATAAATATTTATTACGTTACCATGGCATCTACTAAATTAATACGTGACAAGTAAACCGATGTCAATTCTTAATACTGATAAGTCCGAAAATATTATTACCGCATACAAAAACTTTTGGATGTCACTCATGTACTCTTGCATGCAAGAAAACACCTAAATGTCTTGGCTTTCAAGTATAACAAGTGTTGTCTCGTGCACTTGCTAATATGACAAGAAGTCTTTTAGGTAACTTAACAAAGGAGGCTTATGAAGATGAAGTAGTCGACTTGAAGCTTATCCAGGTGCACTCCCACTCCTTCTTAGTAGAAGTTAGGGGTGAGCGGTTCCCGGTCCGGTCCGGTCCCACCCAAGAACCAAGAACCGGACCTGGAGGACCGGTTCCCATTTTTTAGGACCGAGGATTGGACCGGCTAGTCCTAGGACCGTGGACCGAACCGAACCATCGGTTCGATTCGGTTCCATTAGAACCGATCACGTACTTTTAAATTAGGCTTTCTATTTTAAATAAATAAATGAATTTATTTTTCTATTTTCAAATGAAACCAATCACGTTCCAATGGAACTAATTCCATTTTCCAATGGAATCAATCTTTAAAAAAATTGATAAAGGCAAGAGAGAATATATTAGGTTTTTTTTTTCTTCAAAAAATTTAAAAAGTAAATATATATATTTATCGGTCATGTCCAGTCCGGTTCCCACCCTAGAACTGGGAACCGGACCATCCGGAAACCGGTTCCACTTTTAGGAACCGGGAACCAGATCGATACTCTCGAGAACTGGACCAAACCAGCCGGTCCAATCCGGTCCGGGCAGTCCATCATGCTCACCTCTAGTAGAAGTAGATAATCTAATAACATAAATTAGCTATAATTAAAAAAAATAATGAAATTTACGTCTCCTTAAATCCACTGGAATTAAGAGTAAATAATATCGAGTGTTAGGAAGATATTAATTTAATTAATTTAAAACTAAAAAATTATCAAACGTAACATCAAGAAAATGTTCGTTCTCCCTAAAAACCTTAAATAGTCGTAAATAAAATAGCGTTAGTTTATACCGTTTACGAACACATCAACCATCACTAAATTAATCAAGTCTAAAATAATTACGGGCACGGAAAATCATCCTCCGTGTTTTCCGTAATTCGCAATATTAACAACTCAAGTACGATTTATTCGAATTATAAGTTAAGTAATATTTAGGTTTATAATATAAATATCATCTAATGATGTGGAAATTTTGGAATGTCACATGGTCATCGACCCGCGGCATAGGCTACGGCCCGGTGATTTTTACAAATTTTGTCGATTTTGGGGAAAGTCTCCTCTATTCTACGATAAGATGAGAATGATGGGATGACTAAGATAGGCGATGGGTAGACAATACCGGGAACAAGTGTGACAAAACATGAGTATGACAATGGGTACATGATGAAATTTAGCATTCCATTTTTGGAGAATATTAACAAATGATAATCGAACGTGTGCTCCTCATTTGCTATCAGTTAAATATCCCTTATTGCATTCCTAGCTAATTATTTCTTATTGCTCTATTAAATTTCATGACATTTTCTCAATTCTACATGTGACTACTAATGTTTGAATTTCTCTTGAGGTTTTTTGCAATAACTCAGGATCAACACGTTGTCCACAATCTAGAAAAGGAAGCTGCTTTAATGCCCCTTCACAAAAGAAAACATCAATATTTACAAAGTAGAGATGATACTAGATAGAAAATCCCGGAATTGTTGATAAAGCTAAATTTCTCGATTCTCAACCTAAACCCACTAAATGTCCACTAGACTAGATTAATCGAGCTTATTTCCCGATTCCGAGCTTGCACCTTGTAGCTTCGCAAGTAGGCTCTCTTCCTCAATTAGTGAAATGTCAAAACCCTAGTCCTTCATGATAAACATCAAGCAAGCAAAGTATCAGTATGTAGAGTCAGTATCAAATAGCAATATTTCATTTTGAATTAAGCATAACATGTTGTACCAATTTCTTTTAAGCACAATGTCTTATCAGGCTCCATCCAATCCCAAATTACTTGAAGAAGCTACAAGAAGCATAACCAATGGAAACTGTTTCCATGTCATCGACGCCGGTAAAGTAAATACAGTTCGGCTTGATATTATGCTTGTTCTCATCAACTTGTACTGAAAAGGAAGAGTTAAACTTCACAAAGAGAGACACGTTCCCATGCTCTCAAGCTCCGTCTCAAGACCAATACAACAAGGCACATGAGCATGTCCATAAACAAACAAAAAACTACATGCCACAAATAATCACCGATAAAAGAAGAAAAGGAAATCTTGTACGAAATGATCAAAAGCCAATAAAAGTGAATATAAGGTTGGTCAATTTCGGTTAAATGCATACTATAGCAAAATTTTGATCTTTGGCTGCTCAAGACTTCTTGTACATGGTCTATAAGACCAATCCATCAAAGTAATTTTTTACAAGCCGTGGATGAATTAGTCACCAATTTTTTTTTAAAGATGATATATTATATGTATTTTTTGTTACCCATATTTGATGAAATTTTAATCAGTCATAACTTTTTCATCCAATTTTTTGTTAACTTGATTTTTATACAAAACGCACATGAGTTTTACCTTTATAATATTTTTTAAGAAATTTGTACTTTAATTTTTTTCTCGAATTCTATGAATGAAAAAAAAGGAGAACTAAACTATACATCATAATATCTATCTCAACCGCCTTTTGCATGTCGAACTAGTGAATTATCACAAAAATTTATCTCTCTAAAATAAATGTCCACAACTAAAAGAAAAGTTTATACTCAAGTTAAGAATGCTTTTGCACATTGAAATGCAAGAATCATGGCACCATCGGAGCTTTTCTTCCTGTCCTTCCAAATGCTCTAGAAGTTTGGCCTTCTTATCCTTCATGAGATCAATGATCCGCCTTGACTATTCGATCTCCATTTTTAATGCTCGATTCTCATGATTGATGCCCTCTTGCCACGACATCATCATCCGGAGCTTTTCACCTTGTCCACCCAAACACTCTAAAAGTTTAGCCTCCTTAGATCGGTCGTCTGCCTCAATAGTTCGATCTCAAGTTTCAACGCTCGATTCTCATGATGGACGCCCTCTTACCTTTGAGATCCTGCTTGTTGTAGAAAAAACAAGAAATATAACCATATGATGTATCTAAAAAAGATATAGGTGTAGAGCACACCTTCACCTTCACTATAAAATTGCTTGAGCTTTTGATTCTTAGCTATTGGCATATTATGAAGCTTGTTCATGTCCTGTCCATTGTTTTTGATTATTTGGATAACTCGCAAATTTTACATATTTTTGAAGATTGACTCACATTTTTAAATGTTTAGATCGCGAGCTTTCCATTGACATAAAAATCGAGTTAACAAAAAATCGGATGAAAAAGTTATAATCGATTAAAAATTGGTTAAATTTAGGTAAAAATAAATAATACATATTTTAAATGGTAATTACCCACACTTGATTAAGGATACCGAGAACTCATTCGAGATGGATGAGAATGACTTTTAGGTCCAGAAAAATAGTGACTTATCATAATTACATAAAAAAAAAAAATAACACACCCTTAAGCTTGGACAATCCATTCTCACAATGAACATGCCTCCTCTACATTTCCGAGAATCCGAAAGGGAAGAAGTCCAACTATCTCATAGAAAGTACTGGAATCGAAACCGTGATCATGGTCGTTGATCCTCTTCCGTTGCACGGAGGATGGAGCGCATTCCCTTTAGCTTAATTGCTTAATTCTTTAGTATACAGAAGACAGACAGTGCAAGGTTAGCATCACAATCAACGAGTTAGCAGCATCTAATGCATTAACAAGGCAGGATTTTACTTCATGAATTTCTGACTTTGGAACCAATGAACTAGCAATCTTCACAAGATTATGATCCAAACCTTTGATTAATTTTGCTATCCCTTCAGCTTGTTGATATGTCAAGCCTTCTTCTACCATACTATTAATATATATAGCGAAATTGAATAATATAAGTTGAACATGAAATTTAATAACTCAATAAAAACACGGAGATTCGGGGGTGAAAGATAAATTACCAGAGCTCACTCATTGATAATGCAGCAGCAGTCTTCTTCTCTAAAAACAACAAATATTCGAAGGGTGCTAAATACATGAAATTGAAATACTTTGCCGTTAAAAAAGAAGTTCGTAAACGAAGAGTGTCAGTTGAGCACATTAGCACCAATTTTATGGTTGCGGATCCGTTAACTAAAGGGTTGCCACCAAAGACATTTAGTGAACATGTCGAAAGAATGGGCATTATTGAAAAACCATCATTGATATTATGTTAAAGATTTATGCTCTTTATGTACTTGACACTTCGATATCACTTATGTATTATTTTTGATACACTTACGCATCCTGTTTCCTTATATTGGTATATACATGAATGAATTATGTGAATGTTAACAGGATTTGTTTATGAAAAGAAACATTATTGCTAGACCATTATGTTATCTCTTATTATTGATCATGTTAAGTATAGGATTGATGCTGTAATACATGGAAGGGACTGTGTCGAACTAATGACATACAACCGCCATGATCCTTATAAGTTCTTACTTATTGATGATTTATGAGTTGGCCAATTTGATAAGGGATTTAGCTTATACTTTGTGCATTGTGTTTTATTGTTAAGCTTTAAAGTTGAATAATATCACATGGGCCAGGTGGGAGAATGTTGGATTTTATTATGGCCCACGTGATTAATGGCCTGGCCCATATGTGGTTTAAGTTTAACAATTATTATGTGCTAAATTCCTATTGGTCAATAGAGAGGTGTATTTTAATTACCGTACACCCTTATGGATGGTGTGACTATAAAAGACCTAATTAGAAACTGGTCCTCTCTCAACCCAAGAATATAACGACAGTTTCTTTTCCATTAAAAATGTCAGAAAGCGAAAAGGGGTCAAGAGAGAGAAACCTATTTCTTCAAAGATTTCTCATCTACAATTGATTACTTCACAAGGAATCATGATGGATTAAGGTATGTTTCTCGTCTCTGATGATGTTGTGAAAATCACATTGTTCTAAAATTTTGGGAATTATGTCTTGTGCAAATATTAGGGCTTGATTTGCATAGAACTCAATGAAGCCCATATGTGATTTAAGTTTAACAATTATTATGTGTTAAATTCCTATTGGTCAATAGAGAGGTGTATTCTAATTACCGTACATCCTGATGGATGGTGTGATTATAAAAGACCTAATTAAAAACTAGTTCTCTTTCAATCCTAGAATAGAACGACGGTTTCTTTTCCATCAAGAATGTTAGAAAGCGAAAAGGGATCAAGAGAGAAACCTATTTCTTCAACGATTTCTCATATACAATTGATTACTTCATAAGGAATTGTGATGGATTAAGGTATGTTTCTCGTCTCTAATGATGTTGTGAAAATCACATTGTTTTAAGATTTTGGGAATTATGTCTTATGGGAGTACTCTTTTTCTTGTGCTCCTATGAGCTCGAAGTTGAATACGCTTTCAAAACCTTGTAAGACAATTCTCTACCTTAATCCCCACTCGAAACATGCTTGTAAATGTGGACATCTTGAGAGGAAAATGAGAATTCGCAAGATGAAAAAAGTTCAATTAGACAAATTACACTCCAGGTCAATCAATCAACACAAATAAGCTTTATAGATTTTAAGCAACAAACATAGTCTAAACAACACTTTTCACTTTTCAAATGATACAAACAATATAAGGCAAAATACTATTTCGAATAAGAGAATGTCTCATGCCTCTCAACTTTCCTCATAAGAAAACTTTTGATAGCATTATCAAATATGTGAATAATATCAGTTGTATTATCGAACAGGTTTCACCCATAAAAGAGTGGTCTCTCAAAACCTACTCTCGATCGAGGGAAAGTCGTGATGAGTGTTACTAGTCAAATCGATAAGATATCCCTACTTGCTCTCTAAAGCTCTTTCAACGGTTTTCTATCCACTCACCAAAGGAAAAATAAATTTAGGGGAGGGAGTGATGCCTTTTGACCTCAAAAAAGGAAATGTTTGATACTCCGTACCTCAAGACTCTTGATGCTTGGTCCTGATTGTCTCCCATCAAGAAATTTTAACTAGGAACCCTAACCTTCTTTCAACAAGAAATTAAAGACCCTAAAATCTCTTCAAGGAGCAGAAATAGAAAAATGGAAACGAAATCAATGAAATCGAAGCTCGAGAAGAAGAAGAAGACAAATAAATGCTTTATGGAAGAAATAATATGTGTTTGCCTCCACATCCAAAAAGTCTGATGAAAAGAAAATTCTAGATATTCTTGTTCAACAACACTTTTTACTTATCAAACAATGCAAACTATTTCAGGCGAAATACTACTTCGAACGGCAACATTCCTCACAATAAATGGTCCTGATCGTCTACCATCAAGAATTTTTAATTAGGAACCTTAGCTCTCTTTCAACGAGAAATTAAAAACCCTAGAATCTCTATAAGGAACAATAGAAAAATGGAAAGGAAATCAATGAAATTGAAGCTTGAAAAGAAGAAGACAGATAAAGGCTTTATAGAAGAAATAGTATGTATTTGCCTCCACAACTAAAAGTCCAATGAAAAAAATATTCTATACATTCTTGCTAAACAGCAATTTTTAGTTATCAAATGATGCACTCGATATGAGGTGAAATACTATTTCAAACCGCAACATTCTCACGGTAAATGGTCCTAGTCATCTCCTATCAAAACCCTAATCCTCTTTCATCGAGAAATTAAAAACCTTAGAGTCTCTTCAAGGAGCAACAGAAAAATGGAAAGCAAATCAATGAAATCGAAGCTCAAGAAGAAGAAGACAGATAAATTATTTATGGAAAAAATAGTATGTGTTTGCCTCCACATCTAAAAAAGTCTAATGAAAAGAAAATTTTATACATTCTTGCTAAACAACACTTTTTACTTATCAATTAATGAAACGATATGAGGCAAAATACTATTTCGAACAGTAACATTCCTCATGGTAAATGGTCCTGATCGTCTCTCATCAAGAAATTTTAACTAGGAACCCTAGCCCTCTTTCAACAAGAAATTAAAAACCCTAGAATCTCAACAAGGAGCAACAAAAAAATGGAAAGGAAATCAATGAAATGGAAGCTCGAGAAGAAGACATATAAATGCTTTATGGAAAAAATAGTATGTGTTTGCCTCCTTATCTAAAGTCCAATGAAAATAATATTCTATATATTCTTGCTAAATATAACTTTTTACTTATCAAATGATGCAAACAATATGAGGCAAAATAATATTTCGAATTGCAATATTCCTCACGGTAAATGGTCAAAGTCATCTCCCATCAATAAATTTTAACTAGGAACCCTAGCCCTCTTTTAATGAAAAATTAAAAACCCTAGAACCACTTCAAAGAGCAACAGAAACATGGAAAGGAAATCAATGAAATAAAAGTTCGAGAAGAAGAAGACCAATAAATGCTTTATGGAGAAAATAATATTTGTTGGGGAGAACCTAGCAACAATTCGCCAATGAGTAAATCCAATTCAGAATCAATATCTCCTCTCAAACTAAACTAACCGAAATCGACTTAATTCTAACAACAACCAACAATATTCCAACAATACAATCTCACAATTATATGGAGACAAATGCAACAAATAATACCAAGATTTAACATGGAACTGAATACGAGAAAAATCATGGACCGCCTAAAAACCTTCACTAATTACCAAGAGTAGTAGGATACACAAAGTTCTTTCCAAGTTAACATCAATAATACAACAACATTTCCATCACCACGAAGGTGGATTTGCATAAATGGAAGAGAAAAATCTAACCACGATTGGAGAAATCAATCAACTCGTAACCCTCGGTTTCACAACAACATATAAAAATTTGAGACAATTCCGTCAACATTTTGGCCTTCGAATCGGGCTTGCAAAGAGTGCCACTTTTCCTTCTACTCCTCCATTCCCTCTCAGTGCTTTATGCCTTTCACTATTTTTCTCTCTCGTCTTAGGTTCACTCTCTCAGTCACGAAGCTACCCCACCTTTTGTTCTTTTCTTTTTGACTTTGGTCTTTTTTTTAAAATTTATTTAAGTGTTAGCTGGGCCCCACATAGGCGGACCTAGCCAACAAATCTCCCCCTCCACCTCATGTGAAAAGATCCATCATGCCCGCTTTGCTTCTACAAGAGTCAAGTTTTACCGTGGGTAAGGCTTTGGTCATCATGTTGGATCCATTGTCGTCGATGTAGACTTTGTCAAGTTGGAAAAACTTCTTTTCAAATTTTTCTCGGACCCAATGATACTTCACATCAATATGCTTCGATATTGAATGTAATACCAGTTTTTGCTAAGATAGATAGCACTCATGCTATCACAATACAAGACAGACTTCTTTTACTTCAAGCCCAACACATGTAGGAATTTTTGCATCTACAAGAGTTACCTTCTTTGGTAATAACGATATACTCTGCTTCAGTCATAGACAAAGCAACGCATTTTTGTAATCTTGATTGCCATGAAACCACTCCCCTTGCAAAAGTTATCTTGTAATCTGATGTGGATTTTCGAAAGTCTACATCACTGGTAGAGCGCGCATCTGAATAACCAAATAACTTAGGCTTTATGTTTCCATAACACAAGCAAAATCTAGAAGTGTTTTTAAATTACCTCAAAATCCATTTCAGAGCAGCCTAATATTCTTTACCTGGATTTGAGAGAAACTTACTCACAACACCAACTGTATGAGCAATATCTAATCTTGTACAAACCATGACATACATCAAATAACTCATGGCCGGTGCATAAAGAATTTTTATCATCTCTTCCTTCTCTTTCTCACTTGTAGGACACTCTTCACTACTCAACTTAAAATAACCTGCAAGTGGAGTACTTACCGGTTTATATGTGCTTATGTTAAATCTTTCTAATACCTTGTCAATGTACTTCTCTTGAGATAGCCAAAGTTTCCAGTTTTTCCTATCAAGAGTAATTCTCATATCAAGGATTTGCTTAGTCGGACTAATATCCTTTGTTTCAAAAGCTTTACTCAACTCATTTTTTAAGCTTTTAATTTTCTTAGCATCATGCCCAATTATCAACATATCATCCACATAGAGTAGAATGATAAGAAAATCATTATCTGAGAATCTTTTCATAAAAACACAATAATTGGAGTTGGCCTTATCATACTCGTGATCTTCCATGAATTATTTGAACTTTATGTATCATTGCCTTCGCACCTGCTTGAGACCGTACAAATTTTTCTCCTATTGTTCTATATATTTTTCTTCTTCCAAGTCTCCATGAAGAAAGTTGTTTTTACATCAAGCTATTCAGATTTTAAATTCAAGGTGGCGGCCGACCCAAAAACAACTCGAATAGAAGACATTTTTACAACTGGTGAGAAGATCTCTTCAAAGTTAATTCCTTTCTTTTGACGAAAGCCCTTCACAACAAGCCTAACCTTGTATCATGGTTGCAAACTACTTTCTTCCATCTTCAACTTGTACACCCATTTATTTGTGTGTGTTCTCTTGCCCTTAGGGAACTTTACCAATTCAAATGTGTGGTTCTCATGCAATTATTTGAGCTCCCCTTGTATGGCTTCATGCCACTTATTCTTTTGATCACATGACGTAGCCTCTTCATAAGTTTCTGGCTCTCCTGCATCAGTGAGTAACATATACACATGTGACCGATATCTTTGTGAAGGTCTACATTCTCTTTTGGATCTCCTAACTCGAGGGAGAACCGGCTACTCTTGCTCAATTGGTTCCACTGGCTCAATTGGCTATTCTTACTCAACTATTTCACATGTCTCAAATGAAGAATCAACATTTTGTGAGGATTGATCATCTTCGTGATTTCCATGCACTTCTCCCCTTTGTTTTCCACTCAATATGGTAGGAAAATTTGGGCTAAAACTAATAATATGTTGAGCTATGTTCTTAGGTCTCCCTAGCTTATTGATGTCTTTAATGGTTTGATGCTCAAAGAATATCACGTCTCGGCTTCTAATGACTTTCTTTGCAACTAGATCCCATAACCTATAGCCAAATTCTTCATGTCCCTAACCCAAGAAGATACATTGTTTAGACGTGTCATTAAGTTTCAACCTTTCATCTCTAGGAACATACACAAATGCCCGTCAACCGAACTCTTTCAAGTAATTATACGAAATATTTTTCCCACTCCAAATTCTTTGCGAAACATCCCCTTAAGAGGAACTAATGGTGAAAGATTTGTCAAGTCCATTGCTGTTCTCATTGCTTCACCTCAAAATGACTTAGGCTACCTCGCATGAGAGAGCATACGCCAAATCCGATCATTAATTGCCCGATTCATTCTCTTCGCCACTATTTTATTGTGGTATTTGCAGAACAGTCTTCTCAAACTTGATACCACAATCCCTGCAATAATATTCAAACGGGCCTCTATTTCACCACCATTGTCAACTCGAACATTTCAACTTCTTTCCGATTTCTCTTTCCACGTTGATATAAAATTATTTTAAAGCACCTTATGAAAAAAAAAATTATTTTAAAGCAGCAAGCACCTAGTCTTTAGATTTTAAAGCAATAACCCACACTTTTCTAAAGTAGTTATCAATAAATGTCACAAAGTATAATGCATCACTAAAGGTTCTAGCATCCATGCAATAAACATAAGTGTGAACTAAATCAAGTACATCTGATTTCGTATGTGGAGAGGAACTATTTCTTGCTGAGATGACCGAGTCTCATATGCCATAGGTCAACAAAGGAGTTATCTACTGCATTCACCTCTTCCTTGATCAACTTAGCTTGCATGATGTAGAGAGTGCATGTCATCTTATCTTTGGCCACTATCATGGAACCTTTAGTCGGTTTTCATTTGCCATCACCGAAGGTACTATAGTAACCATCATCATCTAAGGGAGCTATGGAGATTAAGTGAAGTCGAATATTTAGAACATTTTTCATATTTTTCAAAAGTAAACTACATCTAATGTTGGTATCCAAATAAATATCTCCCATGCAAATAACATTAGAAACACCACTATTTCCGATCCTAACACAACCAAAATTACCGTTATGATACGATGTAAAATATTCATGCTATGAGGTGACATAAAATGAAACTACAAAATCAACAACCTAACTAGAGTCTTGGTATGTAAGGTTCACACAACCATCGTTACATATGAACATTGATATCACCATTGAATGCAATTGCTGTTGTAACCTGTTTCTCTTTTTTCTTTCGATCACCATTTCTATCATGAGATTTATCTCTCTTTGGCAACCAACACTCTTTGGCATAATATCCCATATTGCCACAATTATAGCACTTCACACTCCTCCTCGGCCTTGATTTCGACCTTCCTCTTGACTTGCCCCGTTATCATTACTTTGAAATTTTTTTGATTGAGTTCTTACCCTATTTTCTATAACAAGAACCTCCGATTTAGAAGCATAATTCAAGCCTTTTCTCCTTATTTCTTCATTGAACAAGCTTTATTTAACCATGCTCATAGAAAGCACATTGAAAGGAGCCAAATTGTTTAATGCCATAATTAGGGTGTCCCAACTATCATGAAGAGTACGAAGCAATAGACACGATTACAATTCATCACCAAGATCAATCTCAAGATTTTTCAATTGATTTACAACATCTTGAAATTCACTCAAGTGTTCCGACATGTTACTTTCCTTCTTGTATCTCAAATTCACAAGTCTTTTAACTAGAAAAGCTTTATTTTGTGGGGTTCTCCTCTCATAGAGATCTTGCAATTTCTTCTGCAAAGTATCCGCTTTCATTTCTTGAGGCACATGATAAAACACACCATCATCAATCCATTATCGAATAAATCCAATCGTTTTCCGATTCATTCGCTCATATTCTTGATCTTCCTTATCTCGTTTAACCTCATGACCATCAATGGGATCATACAAATCCTTACAATATAACTTGTCTTCCATATGAGGCTTCCAAATAGAGTGATTCGAGGCATTTAACTTAAACATGGTGCCACTACTTTCCTCCATTTAACACTAGAATCTCAACGCTAGCTTTGATACTACTTTGTTGGGGAGAACTGGGCAACAATTCGCCAAGTACTAAACCCAATCTAGGATCAATAGTATTTGCCTCCACATCTAAAAAGTCTAATGAAAAGAATATTCTATACATTCTTGCTAAACAACACTTTTTACTTATCAAATTATGTAAACAATATGAGGCGAAATACTATTTCGAACAGTAACCTTCCTTATGGTAAATGATCCTACTCGTCTCCAATCAAGAAATTTTATTTAGAAACCCTAGCCCTCTCTCAATTTTTGAAATTATAAGGGTTAATAGTACCAAAAACCCCAAATTGGTATATGTGTGACAATTTTACCCTGAACAATTTCTTTTACCACCAAAAATCTCAAACCAGTACATATGTGACAATTTTACCCTGAACATACTCCAAAAAACCCCCAAACTGGTATACTTGTGACAATTTTACCCTGAACATACCATAAAAAATCCCAAACTGGTACACATGTGACAATTTTACCATAAACTAAAATTTTATTTTTATTTTTTTATTTTTTCAAATTTTTATTAATTTTTTTATTTTTTCTTTTATTTTTTTTTCATCTTCAACCTTTAGCCGGTCGCCGGACCGGCCAGAGGCGGAAGCCGGTGAGGTCGACCCCGCCGATCACTGGTGAGGGCTACCCTCACCGGATTTGGCGAGGGCAACCCTCGCCTATGTCAGGCAAGGGCTGCCCGACATTGGCAAGGGCCACCCTCGCCAGATTTGGCGAGGGCCGCCCTCGTCTGAGTCTGGCGTGGGTCGCCCTCGCCCATGCCGGCAAAGGCCGCCCTCGCCAGTGGCCAGCAGGGTCGACCTCGCTGGCTTCCGCCTCTGGCCGGTCGACTGTCCGGCGACCAGCCAGAGGTTGAAGATGAAGGAAAAAAAATAAAAAGAAAAAGAAATAAAAAATCCAAAAAATTAAAAATAATATTAAAAAATTATTAGTTAAGGGTAAAATTATCACAAGTGTACCAGTTCAAAATTTTTCGTGGTCAAAAAAATAGTTTAGGGTAAATTTATCACGGGTTTACTAGGTTGGAGTAAAATTATCATAGGTGTACTAGTTTGAGGTTTTTGATAGTAAAAAAATAGTTTTGGGTAAAATTATCACAGGTGTACCAGTTTAGGATTTTTTATGGTAAAAAAAAAAGTTCGGGATAAAATTGTCAAACATGTACTAATTTAGGGTTTTTGGTGATATTAACCCAAATTATAAACCCTAGAATCCCTTCAATGAGCAACATAAATATGAAAAGGAAATCAATGAAATCAAAGCTCGAGAAGAAGAAAGAACAATAGATGAAACCTAGAGAGGCTGTTCGAAGCAAGTGCAGGCTCAATGAAGAGAGTCGAATGAGTTTGGGAATAGGGGAAGCTTCGCGTTAAGAGAAGTGGAAGCTTTCTACTTCTACTCAAGTGTGAAGAAACACATATATTCATGAAAAACGATAATCAATAAAAAAAATTAAAATGAAAATGCCAATGCTTCCTCCCTTCACTTCAATACATAACCACCCATTTTCTTTCTAAACATGGGTAGATAACCTTCGGCTTGGAGAGGTTGAGTTTGATTCGGCTTAGCTGTGAGAAGAGCTACTAGATAAGGCACGCATGACTTGAAGTTGTTTTTGAAGCTCCGATCGCGCCGGGCCGATTTAATAGGAGAGCAAATAAAAGGAAAAAACTAAGAGAGATGTAGCCATGGCCGCTCAAGCTTCATGCTTCAGGCTCGCAACAGCAATGGCTGATGGTTATGTAGGGAACACCTTCTTCCCATGATGAATGTAGCCGTTGTCTATGTCTACTGATCATCAAATTCATTGCCGAGGCTTGAGAGTTTGAGTGCTGTTATCTTGATTTAGTGCTTGCATTGTAAATGTAAATTCTGAACATGAGTTGCCAAGGATGAACGCCACATGAAAGCGTGTCAGAATTCAACTTTATCTTTGCTTTCCGTATGTGTCATTTCCTTTCTCTTGATGTGAATTTTGGGGGAGGAGACTAATGTCATCTCTTTGGTTGGACAAGTATGTGCACGATCAAACCAATTCGGGCAGCTCATGTTTTGCCGCTGTTGGCAGAGAAAACAACATCCAAGATCTCTATAGCTAGAATCTAGAACAAATATAATCGGGTAATAGGGATTTGCACACCTGATTTGGAATCCATCGTTCTTGATGCGGAATGGCAACGATTCTCTACGCAAGTCATTCTCCTTTATTACCTTCTGTATCACTGGCTTAATGAGATTGCCTTTCACAATTAGCGTTTGGTCCTTATGCGAGATAATTTATGCATCAGGATAGAGGAGGGACTTGAGTACTATCCATAGAGTCTTAAGTCAAACCCTCTTATCACGGACCGGGCCTTACTCGGCTAACACTACCCAGTCCTATATTAGACTATTTAAGAATTTTTATATTTTACCTTATTAGATCAATCCCGTAAAATGTTTAATTACAATTTCAATTAATTTAACCCATACCAGAAAAACTCTTACAGCCGCACCTCAAATTTGTGCTACATAGCAAGTGCAAATGTTTGGACAGTTTTAAGTCTTTTCGGAATTCATATATTGCACATTTTCCAGGACCTCTGGCTCTTAAAAGATTTTGTTGCTCCGCACTCATACGTCAAATTAGCTAGAGAGAACTTAAAATCACGACGTAGTGGCGTTTAAGATCTGTACGTTAGAAATTGAAGAAGATAGCATAGCAACGCTGTGTCTGGTGCACCATCATCACCTGGCTTACTACTAGCACCTGTGATTGATCAGACGGGTGTCTATTGGACCAATCCAGGTAGATCCTGACCTGTTTTACGCTACGTAATCAATTACACTGATTACCTGAAGGCCAACTGCACCTGATCATCATGTAGACTCGAGCGTGTCTTTCATCAAATTCTTTGTTTGATTTCCTTTCTTTTGATCAATCATTCATTAGAAAACAGCAACTGAGCCCTCTTCAGCATCCCAGGGGTTCTTCTACACTGTATAATGCGATCACTGTGGAAGTGAGAACGTCTTTTGTTTGTCATTGAGACAGAAGCTTTCAAAAAATCCTATATTTATCCCACAAAAGGACATTCGACATCGGATTTAGAAGACACGACTGAGATGTGCATGCTCGCAAGTACACGTGGCTGAGCACGCGCAGAGAGAGAGAGAGAGAGTCCATTGACAAAAAGAAAGCAGATTTGATTGGAAACTATACTGAATAGCTTTTTAATTCGGCTGTTCGCAATACAATCAAACACAAAAATTTTGACTGAGCCAAAAAGAGACCATATCAAGCAGACTCCCACACCCAGATGAGTGGAACAGGTGATCCAATAAGAATCAAGTAAGAAGTCAAATTATAAGTGACATCAAACTTTTAAAAGAATAATAAGTAAAAGACGAAAGTCGCTTTCCAAATAAATCTGGATGTTCTTTTGTCGTAACCTTTAAAAATATCATGCATCCAACTCGAAAACATAAGCACACAGGGAGTTGAGCTCGTGAGATTGATGACTAGTTCCATGCAAACCATTCTAGCAAACAGTCTTGTAACGGTCGCTTGAACAATTAGATAGAATTGTACTTTGCTTCGCTTTGATTGGTCTTATGAGATTGATGTGGGCGACGAGAGGAGATTATTGGACAGAAGTATAGTCAATTGTTCTTGATTATTCTCTAAAATTTGCTCATCAAACATGTTATTTTCACAAAGGTATGAAAAGTAGTAGAACATACTGAAAACTTAACTAAAAGTTATTGTTTACTTCGATGTAACTCGGTAAGTCAAGTTACATGGTCCTGAGTTCAAGTCATTCTGAGGACCACCTTGTTTAAAGATTATTCATATGTGCAATGGTGGACCAAGAAATTGAGATTAGAGGGGGCAAGATAATGAATTTCAGTTAAATACCATATATAGTTCTTTTTGTAAAAAAGTTATCTCAGAAAATAAGAATTTTTTGGCTCGAAGGAAGTGAGGGCCACCACTAGATCGACCACTATACACGCGGCTTTGATTAGGCCTGATCACGGGCCTAGTGGCAAGCTGGCCCCATCCAAGAGTTGAATCACACTTTGGATGGGTTGGGACAGTTAATCCGGAAGCCTCCCATGCCCGATTTTTAATGAAGAAAAATCAATATTTTTCAGAAAACGGGCCGCACTTGAACGAGGACTTTTAGACTAGATAGTCTCGGTACTCGATTCGGGATACCTAGGGTCATTTAGTTGTCATGCTTTGGGTCAATTTCTCCTAATATACAGCTTTATGGGAATTAGCAAACAAATTGGTTTTGTCTCACTTTCCCGGGGAGGATAGAATGAGAATTTCACCAGTAGCTTCTCCAAGGTGGAATCCTCCACGGAGAAGATAGAGAATAGTATCAAGCTTCCCTTCTGAAACAAGGGCTTAGGGAAAAAGAAGGCTTCTGGCACAAGGGAAGACTCGAGTCAACTTTCAGTCCTATTATAAATGGTCACCTCCAATTAATTCACGGACTCGGAGTTACTCAAACACTCAAGTTCAAAACTGTATCACTTGTCTTAGTTAATCAGCCATACTTACTATCCATATGGAGCAATTTCTGGTGGGATTTAGATTCTTTCCGACCGAGGAAGAACTTGTCAATCATCACCTGATGAACAAGGTACTTGGATACACTGATCACTGCGTCATCCCTGAGCTCGAGGATTTCTATGCATGGGATCCTTGGGATTTACCTAGACTATACCCAGGTGAGTTTTATGTGCCTACTCTTTTCCCTTTAAGTTAGGCATGTGCCGTCACATTTATTTGTGACATCGTAACAGTAATTATACATAGAAAAGTTGTTCATACACTATTTGCATTTTTAATGTTTTGATAACTTCTCCTAAGTCTTTTGCAATGTATGAGTGCAGGGATTTTGAATGTTCCATCGGATGGGTGGGACTGGTTTTTCTTCTGCCCTTCTCCTTACGTAGCCCAGAATAGCGAGCGCATCAAAAGGAAGACAAGGAGTGGTCAATGGAAGATCACTTGCCAAAGTGATGACATAAAAGCTCGAGACACCAAGGTTTTAATTGGCACCAAGAGGATTTTGGTATTTAACAAAGGCCGTGTCAAGACCGGATGGGTCTTGCACGAATATCACCTAAATCCTGAACTCCTTAATGGATACTCCTCAATCTTCCAGGTTCACCATTTGATCTATCTAAGATTTCTCTTGTATTTTTCACGTGCAAAATAAATTTGTGAGGAGTGAATTAATAGTGCATTCGGCCAGGCTTAAGAAAGTAGGATGATCGTTCTTTTGAACTGTAACGTAATATCAATGGCGTTAGTGAAGTTGGGGCGTTAGTCAATTTTCCGTTCAGGATTGGAGTCACCTGTTCAAATCTTGTCAATTGTGTGCAAGATTGCTTTGAGTTAGGACAACCTGCATCAATCCAAACGCCTATACTTAACCGATGCATGGAATATACGGTACTCCATGAGCTTAGGCTAACTTCATCATCGTGTCCCGATTACGAAAAGAAAAGAGCGAGCCAATTATAATACTGTACCATGTATAATTACTATCATTTTTTTTTGTTTTGACCCTGTGACATACTTTTACGGGTTTTCTTTCTCACTTATATTCCGCAGTGTATTCAAAGCGAAACTTCAGATTATACTGACTAATCTTTGTTACATTTAAAACAATTAAATATTTGCAGATTCCATATATCCTCTGTCGCTTGAAGAGGAAACCAAGTGAAAGCTTGGATACTTCCCCAAGTTTTGGAGTAGGTCCAAGCGTGACTGATAACACTCCAGTTGCCTCTCAACATGGGTCAACAGAAGACACGGATGAGGAGGTAAATAATTAAAGGGACCTAATCTCTTTTCTGGGTTTTGCTTCCCAAGTCTCACTGGCTTCGATAATGCACTGAGCATTAGCCAAATATTTCGGAGTAATTTGAATCTTTTAACACGAAATTTTTTGTCCAACATCAGTCATCGCTTCAAGCAACTATGGAATCACTCCATCCATTTCAGACGCTCGACAACAACCTACCGGACTAGAACTCGAATACCTCTTTCAATCCGCAGCACTATGTATACGGGGATGGCCAGGTAGGGTGCACATAGTCGCTTGTGGTGCATACTGATGGTTTTATCAATTGGTGAAACACAAACTAACCATTCACTAAGTCCTAATTAAACTGATGATCACTACGTTTCGTATAGGGCAATGATTTCTGGTGAGCCTTGGAACGTGAAGAATTACCACTATTAGCTCTTCGACGACGTGGCTTCGCAGGATACTGTTTTAGAAAATTAGTGAAGACTCCTCTCGAGCTCTTCAACAATGTGGCAGAGTTTTCATGTATTGTATTGAGTGTGAGTGAGCGCCCGCGCTTGCATATGTTTTGATAAGTATTGTACTGCATATTCCGTGATGGACTTGTGCCAATGAAATAGCTGGACTAAATTGCTGGCATGAAACGTCAGTTGATTGCGATATTGATCTTCCATTGCAACGGTTCAGGCATTTTGTGGTGATCCATGTCGGACTATGTCATATGTACTGGTTTGACTTGACACGGGACGCTTTTATCTAAGTCGATTAGCTTCGCAAACTTGAAATATCCATTTATCAAAATGTTAATAATGTTCGCTACAGGGATGGCGGGCAAGTGTATACACTTACATGCATTGATATCATTGCTCAAAGTATGCATTAGCATAAGATCCTAGAATCTTCTTCACTCGGGAAACACTCGAGCAACTTCATATCTTGGCCTTCTGCTTACATACATGAAATTCTGGAGTCTGTCTTCATGAAGAAACTGGAAGCTTGTTTTATAAGCTTTCAAAATTTTCAACCAAATGGGTCCTATTAACATCGTTAATATGCGCAATGGACTTCGAAGAAGCTGTTGAAACAGTCGTGTGTCTTGAGCTTGCAGGAGTTTGCCTTCTTAAACAAGGCCAAAGAATATTACTTGTTCTTTGGATTTATGAACTGACCCACTTGGAAGTGTCTGGAGTCAACACCCTCAAGCAAAGCCAAGCGATGAGTAAACTCTGTTTCCTCTGCTTATTTCGCTTGTCCCATTCTTTACTCTTTACTTCCCCTTGTCTATAGCTGAATTGTCTTTGTGATAAGAAAGCATGAAAGACTCAACCGAGACGTGGCTGGCGGGACTCGGAATTGAATGGTTTTGGCCAGGTTGTTACAGAGTAGCTGAAGGACGAGTAATAATTTGAACTCTAGCCTATAAATCCTCTTCTCATACAAAGATGGATGTCGAGTTACCAAAATCCGCATCACATATGACAGAGGTGTACACAATGCAGGACCGGGTAATAAGCTCCTAAAAGTTAGCACGGTCCGCCGAGTAGGTGACTAATCAGCTTGAGTGTTAACTGTTAAGGAGTAAAAGGAACTGCATGAATTATAATTGTTGTTCTGTTAATTTGCTTAAAGGAGAGACTCACAAAAAGTTAATTGGATCCAATCATACAAGTAACAAGCCCACCAACTCGCAAAAAAGTAAGTGAATACATTGAGTAAGAAGCATCCTGGCAGAACCAGCAATAAGGTCTCAATCAACTCAACTTCCGGAGGAAGTTATGAGACTTGTGAATCAAGTTGAAGGGAAGAAAAAAAAAAGCAGGTGGAATCCACCAAAAGGCCAGAGAAAACAGGCATGACTCCAACTCAATGTGAGTACAGTATAAATTCCCCCCTCTTCTCTCATAGGCGTGGATACCAAAGCACTCTTAGCAAAGTTCAGAAACTTCATCTCTGCTGTGTTTCTGGCACGGAGAACATCAAATGGGAGACCATTCAATGAAGCTGTGGAGTCTTCGCCAACGGGGTTCGAAGTCGAAGGCCACTATTGAAGAACTCGTCAATCATTACTTGAAATCGAAAGAACGCGCTGTGTATAAGTTCCCTGATCACTCCCCGAGTTTTATAGCAACACGCGGGCAGGGGTCATGCACGAATATCACCTAAAGCCGTTCGTCTGTATTACGCTTCAGGAGGCCAGGTAATCATTTTCGTTTTCTTCTTCATTCTTAGTTCTGTTCTAGTACAGGTAACAGCAAATCTTTGCTTAGCAATGAGATCCCAGGCGCATATTTAGATTACTATGCACGCGTTTCTGTGGTTCCATTTACAGCACTTCTTGTTTTCACCGTTATTGAATTGTTCAGTCCCAATTAGGAGATTAGATTTTTTATTCTTGACCACCTGAGCTTTACTGGGTAGAAAAAACATTAGTTGTTAGCGATAGGTGTTTATGAGTGTTCCAATTCGATGGTTAACAATAGCGACAGCATAAGAACTTGATTTCTATGTCCTCCTTGGCTTTGAAGACCGAGGTATAGACATTGAGTTTGTGATAATCAGATATTGCACTCTGTTGAACCTCTGTTGATTAAGATACAGTCAATTTGCATCTCAGTTCAACGAGGAATTATTTGTTGCCGCCTTTTGCTACTGTCTCATCATAATGTTGGGTTCTTCTATATCTTGAACAGGAAATTTGTTCTTAGCCTGCTGAAAGGAATACAAGATGAGAAGGCTGATAATTGTGTAGATACACGTAACACCTCAATCAAGATAGTTCTAAAAATGTCAAGATGCTTCAAAGGACTTGATCCATTTATCTCTAATACATGATTGAAGATATGTCAACAAGGCGATCCAAGTATTAGAGACACTTGCGTAGACATATGCTGCTTAGTTTCCATATGCTTATTGTGGAGCACAATGAGCTTTCTAATAGAGTAAAATAAACCTTCTTTCTTGTCAAGAAGGCATCTTCCCCATTTGGATTTACCTTTGCTTTTTATCGCTTATCCGTTATCAACCCGAATTACAACATATCTCCAACACAAAAAGTACGGATAGATGACGGTATATTTGCCTACAATATGCTAATCAATGTTTCATCTCCTCCAAGGATTATGAAGAAAGTAAATATAAATCACAGGGTTTTAAGCTCAAACATTGATAAATGAAGACCCTTTCGCAAAAGCACAGAATCAATCATACGTTTCCTGGATGCTCGTCTTTATTACCTCAGTATGTCATAGTACCTTCTTTTCATCCCCTTTAAGCCATGAATATCTTATATTAGACTGAGGATATATCAAATTAAATATGGTTCAGTCCTTGTGCTTTGCGCTTGTTTAAATAATGTCCGTAGCATAGTGTCTGCTATGTCCGTAACCGGGCGAACCGGCAGAACCTTAACTTGACATTGCAGACATTGCAATGCGACAGTGTCTGCAATGTTTTAGGCATGAAACATCCCGACATCCGTCATAATCTCGACTCGACAATCCAGTCCAAATCGTGGTCGGTCAAAGGAGCAGTATCCTTCAAGCAGAGAGCGCCATCCATGGGACTTTGAGCCAATAACATGCCACAGAACAGAAGGGGGAGAAGCCTCCTAACATCCTGCATCCGTCCAAATGGAAGTTGCCTACTTCTAGAGTCAATCGGGTGAGAGAGAGTTTATGATTCCTCTTTCTTCTCCTACTCACTGTATTATTGGATGTAATCTAAACCTTGTTTACTTGGATGCTGCCGATGCAATGGCTTGACGGCATATCTTGCACACAAAGAAAAGGCTCATATGCAACCCCAGCTTCAGTCTACACTTAAGCAAGATGTTGTTTAAACATGGTGGTGGGCAAAGCAATGTCTAATTAGATCGATGTAACCATGTACCACCTAGGCACTAAAGATCCTAACATCTCACAAGATCCTGATTTTGGGAACATCCAGCAAAATTCTCTCCCATCGATACGCACTTGGTCTCGCTACGAAGCAGCATCAAGCTTCCAAATATGTAATCTGACAATAAACTCGATCCATTGCGCCAAGAATCGGATGTTTCGAAGTTTATCAGCGTGATCCTTTAAGATATGGGAGTGTTGATCCCATTGAAGGAACTTAAACACACTTCAATGAAATGGACTTGTTCATGAGGAGACAAGATGTGTTTTCTGTAAGAAGCATGCAGCAGAAGCCCGATACCTTCACTTGGGGAGATCATCAAGGAGGAGCACTCGGGGAGATCACCAAGAAGGAGCTTAAGTCCGAGCTCATCAACGTATCCAGTTGGACTTACCTTCACTTAAAAGCTTAAGCCAATGAGTTGTGGCCCAATTAGGATATATTAACAGCTCAACACCACACCAATTCTCCGATGTGGGACTTCTCTATCACAACTTACACGTGTATTTCAACATTTTCAATGCTGAATGGGCTTCTAAAGAGGACCAAATCGGCTACTTTCACCATCATCAGTATGGCGTTTGTGACTAGACTAAAGAGTTTCAAAGCCACCTCATAGACACAGAAGACGAACAGACATCTCAGCTCGATTAGCATCTAATAACTTTCTTCAAAAACGAACCACAATTTCGTCAGGTGGGTCAACACTAGCCCCCTTTGAAGATATAGTCACGTCTCTTCTAATGAGCAAGTCATCTCAAGCATACCCTAACTAAAAACCATCCTTAAAGCCTAACACAAACTAAATAGGCAAATATCATCATCCACTTATTTTTTCGTGCTAACTGCTACAACAAAGCACGTGAACTAATCTAATTGGATTAGATCAGAAAATTATTGAAACGAAGTATAAAGATTTAAAGAAAAAGGATTTTCATTAAAATCACCTTTTCAAACATGTTAATCTATAAAAATATGACAGAAAAATAAACGCCAATGCTAGATCTCCAGTGAGTAGAATCGAAGTTCCTTTAGAAGGCCGACTCCAATCCCACGTTTCTCTTCAGCTAAACAAGTCATATGTCATAACCTCCTCAAATATTAAGACCTATAAATAAGTAAAACAACAAAATTATTAAACCATGATAATATCTTCTAAATTTTGGTGGCATGTATCACGATCATGCAAGGGAAACAATGGATACACAAACAAAAATAAAACAAGAACGATTAAATCCAATTCCGTGATATTGAATAATCTTTGATATTCATTGAAGCATAATAAAAAAGAATAATCTATATAACTGATTACATATAAGGTGAAAGGGATGGCAAAGAGGTAACTTTTGTGAAATTCAGAATAACTCTAAACATATGAAATTTAAAAAAAAAAATACACCGGGAAAGTATGAAAATAAAAATTTAGATCATTTCTCAATTTGTGTGTGTGATTCTTGCATAGGGCAAACGCGAATCTTCTTTGTATCGTTCCAATTTTATCAACGGCCCTCTCTCCCCTCACCAGGGAATATAAACTGAGGTGTATGCATGTTCCTCGTCGATGTGGAACTCATCCTAGCTTCTGCATGTAAAAAGCTGGGCCATAGAAGCTTTCTTGAATTTCTTATTCATATAGGACCCACATTAATACACCCAAGTTAGGACATGTGGTCCAAGCAGCTTTCACATTTAAAAAAGATTTGACCATGGCGTTGGGCTTAGCACAACAAATAATCAACTTAAAAAATAGGATGATTCTTTGCTATCTACTTAAATTAAAATGCTAGCGAGGATATCTTGCTTGCAGAGAGAGATATGTAATCGCTTGGATAAGTCTATCTTTTTGGTGGATTTGGATTTTAAGTTTTTGATTTATTGCCATAAATGCATGGACACTTAGACATGCATGTTAGGAAATAAAGTCAACAGGATGTCGCATGAATAGCTTTCTTCAAAGAAAAGAGGCACTGATTGACGGGTAATCGGCTTTCATCGAGTGTAATTAAGTCTCCGAACTCAAATATGTGGTTTGCAAAAGTAAGGCGACCTCTTACGCCTTACTTGGCTCCTGACCGGCTTAGCAGAGGTGTAATAATTAATGAATGAGAGGAACGGTCATCTTACCTGCGATGGAAACACATTGACCATTGATTTCGAATGGATGAATACAAATAAGATGACTAGGTAATAACTACTAAAGTAAATGGATGGGATAATTGTCTAAAAAGTGCTAAACCTTTTGTCCAGCAATCAATTTAGTTAGAAATATTTCAATTGTGCTAATCAATTATAAACCTTTTGACGATTTGTTAATTTAATCCTAAACATTTTTTGTGTCAATTTAGTCCTAAACATTTTGAAGATTTGCCAATTTAGTCATAAACCTATTATTTGGATATTTGGCCATAAGGACTACATTGACAAATCATCAACAAGTTTAGGATTAAATTAGCATTGTTGAAAATTTTGGACTGAATTAATATACGTACAATAAGTTTATGGCTTTTTGGATAATTTTTCCGTAAATTTATGATATAGAATAGTAATATGAATATAATATGCGAGCTAAAGATATAACTAGAAGGGTTGAAAAGCTGAAGTTTAAATGCAACACATAACGTATACTTCTGATTAAAGTCCTCCAAGTCCAAACCAAGGTTATAATTTATGTTCAACATACGAATCCTCAGTGTATGACGGTCCGAAACTCACTTGATGATTCTTTAGATCGTTAACAATGGATGTTCTTCAGAAAATTCATGGATATTGTGCCACGACACCACCCTCTCCAATTGAATTCTCCACGATGAAGAAAATCTTTATAACATTTATGAAGCAACCGAAGAGACAAGCGATGATTAAACACTTTGTTGTTTCTTCACTAATTTTGAATCTCTCTTTTTTTCCCTTTATAACTCAAAGGCATGACCATAATTAACTAGCTATTTAGAGGGAACCGACACGGTAATTCACTACCACGGCCCTTAACTTAAAAATCGAGTTCCCTGGTCCAAGAATCGAACTCAAAATCATTGGTTCCTGAATCAAAAACATGAAAACGCTCATGCAATTGGGTCAAATTTTTTAGGATATTTCGAATCTCTCTCTATTTTGAAAAGGTCATGCAAGAGGAAAAAGTGAGAAAGGTCATAGATGAAGAGATAAAAGAGTGATCAAGAAAAATGATACTTGATTGGCATTTTGCAACTCTCGGCAAGGATCGCAATACGCAAGCCTTTCTGTACGAAGTGGGTGTTTAAGCAAAAGAAGAATCCCAAGATAGAAGTTGAGAGGTTTGAAAGCAAGATTAGTCGCCAAAGGTTGTAGCCAATGGCCCGAGATCAACTACGGTGAGGGTTTTGCTTTGGTTGTTCATTTAGCAAACATTAAATCGATCATTCTGCTTGCAGCTTAACATATGCCGGTGATTTTTCAAATGGATGTGAAATCAGCTTTCTTGTTAGGAATCTTAAATACGCAATTTGTCTATGGTCCTACCATAGATTATTGGCAGAGAAACTGTGTTTGATTGTGTGTTGTCCCAGCTATATGACAGCCCAAAAGATTGAGGGGACTAGAGGTGACACGCTTTGACTAAGCTTCGTAAGTTGGTGATGTCAATTCTTTGTGGTTTGTTCCAAGATTTTTGCGCTTTCAGCCTATAAAACTATGGCCTTGTTAAATGTATCATTATATAGTTGCAGCCTATGAGGTGAACCGGGAAAGTGTGATCCTTTTATCATATTTCGTGAATCGAGTAAAATCAACAAGTTTATTTTATTTAATTTTATGTAATTATTATTTGAACAAACGAAATCATCTAAGCATGTCAACTTGAAATCGGAGTAAATTTATTATGAATTCGAGTTCTTGTAAGAGATAAAAATGAGATGGGCCATGTATGAATCCAGTTCAAGAGCACTTACACGTAGATAAAGGGCAAACCACCACTAGATGCAATTATTTCATACACCAACGGTGGACTTAATGATAATTTTTGTACTATATGCGGACCGGACGTTTAGTTACGGCAACGCGTGATTTGCACAGAACTCGGTCCGATTAAGAAAATACATATTTCTACGAAATAAGGGGAACCAAAATTAAAGGAAAAGAGATTTTGTTGCCTTTCAATCATAGCGACTACGCATGTGTTTTTAATGCAAAGGGGGATAATAATTATGCATGGTTTCGTGGTAGGTCGCCAACGATAACCACTAGATTCTAATTTGAAAACTACAGTGTGCGCTAGTTCTTCGTTTCCTTTCTTTCTTTCTTTTTTGTTGAGCAAAAAAAAAAAAGAAGAACTAATATATTCATAATCAGACAAGCGCGAAAGATGCACGACCAATCTAGTCTAATCAAACAATAGCGTGACGAGAGGAATGGGTATGGGAATCGGAGGGCTCAGAATGTTCGCACCTGAGAAAAGAACGGCGGGATTAAGGGGGGTCAACGGGTCGTGTCGGGTTTTAAATATACCCGACCCGAAATACTGCACGCGCGTGCTGGACCGGGACTGACCCGACCCGAACAAATACATGGGCCCCCGAAGCATCCCCGTCTCCCCAAAACGAATTCGACTCTTTTCCGTCGAAGCTGTGGTATGCTACTCTACTACGCACGCCGCTTGGTTCGCAGAGCCTTCTTCTCTGTCCCGCGGTTTCTCTCCAGCAAGGTTTCCATCCATTCTCCCTTCCTCCTCCTCCTCCTCGTCTCTCTGTTATTTCAGCTTTGGTTTGGTTGATTTCGTTTCGATTTTCTCTGTTGCTGTTGAAGAGGGCTAGGTTTACTGGTTACTGGTTTCTGTTCTGCAGTGTCTGTCTATCTTTTGGATGGAATTCTATTTTATACTCTCTCTCTCTATCTCTCTCAATGGGTTAACGGTTCTCGTCATACGTAATGTGTTTTTAACGAGTATTCTCAAGTTACATTGTGTTGAATATGTGGGAAATGAGAATGAGCTTTTCGTGCGCAGAGTTTCGGTGTTTCTGAGTGAGCTCCTCCCTTTATAGGTAGATGCAGGGGGCTCTTTAACTTATGTTTAATGTATGGTAGATGACCCCTAGGAAGGACTTCTGGTACATATGGAGTTAAATTTTTGGCAGTAAAATAACACTGTTTGATTCTTTTCTTCCTTCTTCTCCTCGTCTCTCTATTATTTCAGCTTTGGATTCATTGATTTCGTTTCGATTTTTCTGTTTCTCGCTTGAAGAGGGCTAGGGTAGAGACCGACCAGGCTGGTCTTTGATAAGTTCCTAATAGTAATTCACTTTGAAGCACCTAGTGATGATTGGATTATGGTTGTATGCTCATGTCTTGAACTTTTTTATTTTTCTTTGGATTGGATATGTTTTGAGTTATGAAAGAGGCATCGCAGGTTTCGATATTTCTTTGAAAAGTAAAAAGTGCTGTTTAGAGCTTGTTTGTTGCGTAAATCGGGATTGATCGTTTGCTGGCTTTGCTTATTTGAAATTGTAAAGTTTCTTATCAAATAGTGTGAGTTGATTATTGCCGAATGGTTTCTGGAATGCTTACGTATTGATTTTTTGACCTGGAATGTAATTTGCTGAACTTTCTTCATCTTGCAAATTCTTGTTTTCCTCGCAGGATGTCAGCATTTACACGCGTGATTCGAGTGGGGATCAAGGTGGAGAATTGTCTGATGAGGTATCGAGCATTGAGAGCACGTTCAATTTCGAGCTCATCATCCGACGAAGAGTTTTCTCAGCTGGTGAAGTCAAACGGCATTGGTGGGCATCGATTAGACACGTGCTTATTGGTATATTACGTTTCACCCGTGATAATTCTTGTTATAATCGAGAGGATAACATGCTTGCCGATGAGTATTTTTCTATACATTATTTTTGTTTTTCCGATACAGGAGAAGATTCTAGAAGCTCGAGCCTTCCCACCTAATCAAGCGAAGGCGATGGCTTCTGTTGTTTTTGAAATATGGAACCACACCCTTGAAAATCTGGATGACACCTTTGTCAAACGAGAAGAAATTGAGACGGTAAATTCCTGTTTGGTCTGTTTTTCCTGCGTGCAGTTTTGATAGAATTGATTGCATGAGAACAGGACAGCCTTGGGGCGATAGTGAAATTGAGCCACTTATGGTAGATGCTGATGGCTTGTAATCTTCTTTTCCTATTTGTGCTTTGTAGATTGAGGAATCCTTTCAAGAAATGCTTAGAGAGATAAAGAATCAATCCCAGGCTGAGCAGGTATGCACTGTGTTCTACCTTTCCGCCTTCATTTTGTGCTATGTGTATATAACAATTACCAACGTAATTTTTTCGTCATACAAATTGGGAACTCAACAAAGCAGCAAGTTTTTTCATCTTTCTATTTGAGCTGAATTTAGTGTGAGGATATCGTGTCTGTTTCAAAATTTTGATTGGCTTATGTCTAAGGGACTTGTTGTAAATTTTCTTGCTATCAAGCATATCGTGTCCTACAATGGCTACATTTTTGTAACATTCATTGCAGGAATATAATTTTTCGAGGGATTTCGATAAATTGGAAGAACTAAATCAAAATTTAGGCTCTGCATCTGCCAAAACACGTCAAAATTTGGAGGATATGAAGACCAAAGTGAAGTTAGACAGGGACACGAAATCGACCAAAGCAAGCCATTATCTGATGAAACACTATGCCATTATCACTGTCTCGGTAGGTGCTCTTTGCATGGCTGCCGGTAATATTTTTAAGTAGTGTGCACTTTGGTCGACAAAAGAATTTCTTGTTAAAAGACTAGAATACTCCGAAATTGTTGGCTAATACTCAGCGAATGGAACATTTGTTTGATCGAAACAAGTGAGACTTAGTGAAACAAAACTCAGAAAAGAGGTTTGGTCCCTTTAGTTATTTACCTCCCGATGTGTATCTTGAACCTTCTCCACAACTTGGGGAAGTGTCCAAGCTTTTACTTGGTTTCCTCTTCAAGCAACAGAGGATACATATATAGTATCTGTGAGTACTTATTTTTAATGTAACAGAGATTAGTGACTATATAGTTCCTGTGGATATCTTTGCATTCTGATAGTTCTGGTTATTTGTAATTCTGGTTTTCGATATACGTTCTGTTCTTCCTTTCTCTTCCAGGTTTTAGAGACACAAAGATGAGGTTTATATGGTGAATCACGGGCAAAATTCCCGTTTGCCTTTAGTAACTAGCAAATCACTTGCTATAGAATTTGAAGATCACCCTGACCATTGCTTCTATTGTTTGCAAGGGGTTCTACAGGCTAATATATGTATCATAAACATTGGGCCTACAACATTATATGTAGTATTCTGGACAAGCGTATATTCCAACTTCATTGAAAACCGGAGAGAGAAATTTAACCTATTTGTCCTTAAATGAATCATGTAATGACTATAAAGTTCCTGTGGATAACCCAGCAACTTACACAACAATCTGTACAAGTTCATAGAAACTGTTGATTCCTAATGCTGTTGGGTTGGTTGTACTTTCACAAGGCAGATTCGGCCATATCTTGTATGGCAATTCTTAAGTTTACTGTACATAGAAACATGCACTGTCCAAGGTCATTCATATGCTGCACAGGATCCACATATTAAACATTAGATGCACTTGATTATGCACCTCCTCCTCTACTTTGAATCTCATTGGTGGCTTCATCAGACGAACGCCGTTTGCAGGCTTTTCAATGTGGAAATCCATCCTGGCCTCAAATATCTTCTTCACTTCGGCACCTGAAGAATGAGCAGTCAATGCTATGATTGGCGTGTGGATTATATATTGTTTCTCCTCCTTTCTGATCTTTTTTGTTGCTTCATAACCATCCATTGCGGGCATCTCCATGAACACAGGAAATCAGTGAAATTAAATGAAATGTTGCTCTTCAAGGGTATAGAAAGCTGGGAAAGAAAGGACTTCCCTCAAGACACTTGAGCATTCACATTTTGTACTTCACTTGAGCTAGGAATCAATGACTAGAGCAGGGCAATAAAGAACAAGGCAATCAGAGAAGGAGCTGGGCTTGGCGAAATTAAACAGACGCATTGAAGGTATAAGGGTTCATGACATTCTAACCCACCTTTTCACTTTTCAATTCTCTTCATCTCAAACGATGTTGTCCTAGGTAGTATTATCATCGGCATCAGAAAGTCCTAGACTGAAGATGTGTTGACTTCAACTCCAGATGAATTACTACTCAGAAACAGAAGCAAAGGACTCCAGATCAGTAGATTTGACCCGAAAGGTTCACGCATAGCTCAAAGAGTTAAGAAGGGTATTCATACAATCAGATGATTGAAAAAACCCAACATATCCCTACTACATGAACAACAGTTCATAAGCTACTTGAAGATACAGCCCGTGAAAAACCGTAACATTCTCAGCGAAAAAGATGGATTGAAATTGATGAGGCCAACAGGAAAAGTTTTCAAATCCAAATGGTATTTTGTCGATGCCCAACAAGTCAAGTTTCAGCGAAGAAGACAACAGGTGCTAAGAAGTATCTTTAATACCAGAAGGACGTTTTACCAATCTGAACCATCAGGAAAGGGTTTTAGAGCATCTTCTTTACCATTAACACAGTATTCTACAACCACCTTTGTGCGCAAAAGCTTGTTGGGATGGTAGTTTACATGAAAAATCAAGGGTTTATTCTGAATGAGGCATCTTTCCTGACAGTTTTAAAAAGGACCTTACTATTCATAGAGAGATAAAAGTCCATCGTCCTCCTGGCAGCATGGAGACCATCATACCCATTATGTGAAGGAAAAAAGAGTTCCTCGTCAAAAACCGCCTGGTCCCAGGCATTTTATCAAGAAAGCCTAGCAGCTGCACGATCAGGGAGCTCAATTGAGGGGATTGTTGGTCTGATACAAAAGAAACAAGAATTATAAACCCAGATGCAAATCGTATGAGCATATCTAGCCTAACCCATTCAAGGCTCATCAAAGACAATATTAAATCCGTAAGCAGTCCTGTTGTCATGACCATCTGTCGTGGACTCCACATCTGAATCCGATGAAGATGGTCGAACGGGTTTTGCAAGTAGACTATGTCGACGTCAGAGAGAAGAACACCATATCCCAACTCCAAACATTCCCTCAAAATGTGGAATTTCAATCCTGAAACAGCATGATTTCCTCCTGTCCTTCCTATAGAATCAAAGCCTTCATCTGGATCTCTTTTGTAGACAGGAACACTGTTTGACTCGCAGGACTCAGCAATATCTTCATCCAGAGCAACAACCAAATAATTAGGTATACCCACACTTTATGTTGGTGAGCCAAACCTCCAACATTTCCTCACATATGAGTTGGCCGGGGCAACCATGAGCTCTCTATTAACTGCAACTTTCTCCAATATTTTTGTTAATCTCGGATTCACAGATTCATCAGGGACAACAGTGGAAGTGGTTCTTGAATCCTTAATAGTACCAAATGGCCCAGCTTTCTGCTGTTTCTTTTTTTTTTTCCTGGTCATAAGCTTTCTGCTGTTTACCCAGAGCAAGAACTTGCTTCTGAGCCTAATCTTTCCCCTGTTCAGCTAACTTAAGCTTTTCCATCAACTCCCTAAATTCCTTTCTCAGTTCAGCATTCTTCTGCGTAACAGCCGCGTACTCCAACATCAACATGTTCAATTGGTCAGACGATTCACAAGAGCTGGAAGAGTACCCTCCCTAGCAGGCAGACGATAAAATAAATTGCTTATGACATTTGCAGGATATCCATGAAAAACAAGTTAATGCTCGTCATTCCATCAAATTTGTGAACTCCATGTCCATTCAGGGCTCATGACTCACTCACAGTTCTCAGGCCCTCGTTCACATTATATTTGCTATATAAAGATAATTTTTTCGATATATCAATGTTTAAATTACTTCACCACCCGCCTGGGTGGCGCTGCTGGAACGCGCACTCTTCCTCTCGCAAAAGGTTGAGTGTTCGAATCCTGAGCGCCGCAGGGTGACTTAACCGGTGGCACGTGTGTGGTGGCTAGCACGTGTCGCCCCCAGGGTTTACTCCCCGGCTGTCGGCCGTGCGGGGGTTCCCTGGGTTACCAAAAAAAAAAAAAAATTACTTCCAGAATATTTGTTATATTAAGTCCTCTTGGCAAAGTGTTTGGAGCACATAATACCCACATTAGAAACTGCTTCTCAGTAACTTTAGAGTTCTCTTTTACAGAAGATAAGAATTGGTTCAAAAGCCAGTTTCAACCGGGTTTTACTCGAGAACCGGCCTGGCCATGCTGATTTCGGCCAATTCCCAGGTTGAACCGGGACAAATACTCATCCCTAGACAGCTTTTCTTTTAAGAACAGAATTTAAAAAATATAATGGTCCCAGAGATGTATCCACTCAATCCGGGCTAGCCAGCAGACGTTGTCATAGGCGTATCGATAGGCCTCGATATTGTCCAAACCAATAGATGCTAACCTTTTCCGGCAGATTGCATATTCCTGCAGGAATTGGACAATTCCTGTTAAAAAGTGGCCTAAAAGAAATAAATCGATGATGTTCAGGAATGGTGACTTGCACAATCATGCCAAAAGCAAATTTTATTGTAGTATAAGGTCCCCCTCGTTAGATGATGGCACCACATTCACATATACGTGCTATATGCCTCATATAATGCATTCCCAAGGTGACTATATAGTCAGGACTAACAATATAGCCCACGTACCCAAAATAAATCCTTCAAATTAACCGCAGTGCTGGAATTCTAAAATAAAAAAGAACGCCACTTCCCACATTCATAAAATAAAATTAAATAGACAACCTAATCAAACCAACTGTAGTTGACACCGAATCATCTTACAAATCTTATAACTTTCGAAACAACTTAGCAACTTAGATTGTCATCTAATGGTTACTCTCCCATAGTAACAGGGTACGTAATTTAAATAAAATTAAGGGAATGTCAGAGTAACCTATCCAAAAATGAAGTTTGCCATCTGCGTATTGTTTTTAAAAAACAATGAGAGTACTGTAGAAATTTAGGAGAAATTGTTCTAAGTTTTTTCTCCAGAAAGGACTACGAATTTACATGAGGCCTCTGGCCTTTTATAGCTGCTCGTCCAGCTAATTATTTTGTGCTAACTACTGAAGCAAAAAGCCAGATATACTAGCCATAAATCTGGTTAGTATCTGCTGATTTAAAAAATTATCAACACCCTAAAACTTAGGAAACAAATTCCTAAAAGCTAACAAACAAAATCCTGAAAATCTGGAAACAAAATAATCGAACTTCTACTGCTAACTAAAATATCCGGATCTGGTTTTCAACACTCCTCCTCAAGCTGGGTTATGAATGTCTATCATACCCAGCTTGCACCTTAGAGTCTCGAAACTATTTCTGGATAAAACCTTGGTCAGTATATCCGCTGTTTGATGATTGGTTGGAACATACAAGAGCTTCAATATTCCTTCATTGAGTTTTTCTTTGATGAAATGTCGATCAATCTCCACATGTTTTGTTCTATCATGATGAATCGGGTTCTTGGCAATCTCAATAGTAGCTTTGTTGTCACATAATAATAACATAGGATTAGTATTAGTGAATCCTAGTTCATTTAAGACTCTTCTCAGCCACATGCCTTCACATATTCCTTGACACATTGCTCTAAACTCCGCTTTAGCGCTGCTCCTAGCAACAACGGGTTGCTTCTTGCTTCTCCAAGTAACCATCTTGCCCCATACGAAGGTACAATACCGTGTTGTCGACCTTCGGTCCGTGAGAGATCCAACCCAATCTACATCCATGAAAATCTCCACGTTTCTCTCCTCTGTTTTCTTAAAGTAAAGCCCTCTTCCAAGACTTCTCTTCAGATACTATAAGATTCGAAAAACTGCCTGCAGGTGCTTCTCTGTTGGTTGGTTCATGTATCTACTAACCATACTTATTGCAAAACCAATGTCTGGTCGAGTATGTGAGAAATAGATTAGTTTGCCAACTAATCTTTGATATCTCCCTTTGTCCGTTAATGGTCCTTCTTCTTCCATCTCGGTTTTATAGGTAGAATCCACGGGGTTGTCAGCCGATTTACACCCAAGCATACCGGTTTCCTTCAAAAGATCAAGAGTATACTTGCGTTGGGAAATTGCAATCCCTTTCCGTGACCAAGCTACCTCCATACCTAGGAAGTACTTGAGTTGACGTAGGTCTTTAACCTCGAATTCTTGTGCCAAGATATTCTTCAGTTTTCCATTCTCCTCCAGATTGTCACCAGTTAGGATTGTATCATCAATGTATATGATCATTATTGCTCTTCTACCTTCATCTAACTTCTTGACAAACACTGTATGATCTGTTTGACATTGAGTGAAATTCAACTTCTCAACGACCCTTGTTAACCTCTCGAACCAAACACGAGGTGATTGCTTTAGGCCATATAAGGATTTCTTGAGTTTGCACACCTTGTTGAAGCTCTCTTTAGTGTCAATTCCAAGTGGGACCTCCATAAAGACTTCTTCCTCCAATTCCCCATTTAAGAAGGCATTCTTTATGTTTAATTGCTGTAGGAGCCAGTCCAAGATAGCCGCAAAAGAGAGCAACACTCGGATGGAGTTTAGTTTGGCCACCGGAACGAAGGTTTCTTCGTAGTCTATTCCATATGATTGTGTGAATCCCTTAGCGACCAGCCTTGCCTTGAAACAATCAACACTACCATCGGCGTTGTGCTTAACTGTAAAGACCCACTTACTCCCACCAATTTCTTTCCAACTGGCAATTTTGTATATTCCCAAGTCTTATTCTTCTCAAGTGCATGAATTTCCTCAAGAACCGCTCATTTCCACTTAGATTGAGCAAGTGCCTCTTGGATATTCTTGGGAATTTGAATGTCGCTCAAGGTTGAAACAAATGTCTTGTATTTCAGAGACAACTTTTCGTAAGACACAAAGTTGTTAATGGAATGTTGAGTGCATTGTCTTTTCCGCTTCCTAAGAGCAATAGGCTGATTAAGATCATCAAGTACAGCAGAATTTTCTGAGTTTGCAGAAGTATTACCTTCATTGATTGTGGGTCTTGAACTCGGATCTGTCTCTTGACCTGGCCTTGATGTAGTATGGTCGTCCAACTCCTTTTGAGTCTTCCGTCTATAATAGACAATTACCTCTTTATTTTTGTCTTGTGTAGCATCTTGAATGGGTAGACACAAAAGACTTTAATATGTTGGATGACTCTCGGATGTTGGAATGGGTAGATACAGAAGACAAGGAGAATTTGTTTGTTGTGACCCGAGTGATAGAGAAGTGTCCCAAAAATAATATTCCTCACAACTCTCCCCCCAGATGATATTTTTGGAGTGAAAGGGCTGGTGCTCAAAGAAGGTAACATCCATGGTGGTATAAAAACGCTTTGTTTGTGGGCAATAACACTTATATCCACTTTGATTTGGAGCGTATCCTAGAAACACACATTTGAGGGACTTAGGATCTAGCTTGTTGCGATGTTGCTGATTTATATGAACAAATGTTGTGCAGCCGAATACTTTGAGTGGGATATGTAAGGCAAAACGAATATGTGGGTAGGTATGAAGTAGCCTTTGAAATGGTATTCGGAAATCTAGAACATGGGAAGGCATACGATTGATGAGATATGTGGCTGTTAACACTGCTTCTCCCCAAAAATGTTTAGGAACACGAGTGGCTATCATAAGAGAATGGGCGACTTCCAAAGATGCCTATTTTTCTCTCCGCCACTCCATTTTGTTGTGGAGTTTCTACACAAGAGCTAATATGTATGATACCTTGGCTATTTAGATATGACCCAAGATGTGAGTGAAAGTATTCTCTCCCATTATCCGTTTTGAAAACTTGGATTTTTGTGCTGAATTGGGTTTGGATCATTTGGTTGAAGGTTTGAAAAATTCGGCCAATATCTGATTTTTCTTTCATCAGAAAAAGCCAAGTGAGTCTTGTGTGATCATAAATGAAGGTAACAAATCACCTAGAACCAGTAATATTATTGATACAAGAAGGTCCCCAAATATCACTACGAATCATGTGAAATGGATGAGAAGACTTATAAAGTTGCAAAGGATATAAACTGCGCATATGTTTGGATAATTGACATACCTCACATTGAAATTTTATTGAATCTTTATTGAACAAAGACGGTAGCAACCTTTTCAAGTACGAGAAATTTGGATAACCTAACCTATAGTGCCACAATCTTACTTCACTCTCTTCTTTAGCACGAGATGCTACACATGACATCTTCTTGTTTTTCCATTCCGAGGCATTACCTCGTAGAAGGTAGAGGCCCGCATCCATCTCAGCACTGCCAATCGTCATCCCCGAGTTCAAAACCTAAAATTCACATAAATGTGGGAAAAATTTAGTAGTGCAGCCTAAATCTTTGGTTAACTTGCTGATGGAGAGAAGATTACAGCTAAGTTTGGGAATAAATAATACTGAATTCAGTGTTATATCTTTTGAAATAACCACTGATCCAACACCAGCCACCTTTGAGCAAGAACCATCAGCAATTCGAACGTTAGTGCCGTTTGACATGGATTGTACTCGTTGAACACTATGATATCTCTGGTCATGTGGTCGGATGCTCATGAGTCTATAACCCAAGAGGTGATTTTCTCCTGTTTAGCACTAAAGGCATTTAGAGAATTACCTCGTTGAGCTATTATTACTATACTAACCCCTTCTGAATGGGTTACCTTCTGAACGGATTCCTATAGCAGCTTTTTCAACATCTCCAGTTTCTCTTTGTTGAAGGGACTCGAATCTACTGAAGCATTTGTTTCGGTTTGGACTATGTTGCTTCTGCTCTCCCTGAAGTGGCTAGCAAGGATCACCTAGAGGGGGGGTGAATAGGTGATCTTAAACAATTTTTATCAGATTATGCAAAAATAAAAGATCACGGTTGGGTCTGAATAAAATTCAAATTCAAGACAGTTTATATAAACAAAGCTCTTAATATGCCGTATGTAAGATAAGAGATAAGGGATAAAAAACTGCACACAAGTTTATAGTGGTTCGGCTTATAGAAAGCCTACGTCCACTCTCCCACGCTGACAGCCTACTGGCTGGATTCCACTAATCAAATCAATGAGAAGTTACAGCAAGTTGTGCCACTTAAACCCAAGCACTTCTCCCCGAAGTTGGTGTTGCTTATGCCAAGCCGATAGATCACACTATCTCACACCTAAGCACACACTTATAACACTGTCTACACCTCTCAAATGATTACACGTTTAAGCTCATGAAAGACAAGAGATTGAATCGGAGTATGTTCAAACTTTGGACTTGTTGATTCTTGATTTCGTTCTCTACCTTCTGCTTCTCGTTGATCTCCTTTTATACTCCTCCACTTCCAAACTAGCCGTTGGACAGTCTTCAGAGGATCATCTTCCAATATTCACCTTTGGACAGATTTGTATAAAATGGATTGAGTAGCCGTTGATTGATAAAATCTGAATCTCGTTGATTCTGACCGCCCATACAATCAGAATCTTGGTTTCCATAAGTAGAGTTTTGTCCGTTGTAATGCATTATTGTCGTAGTATTTGATTGTCAATCAATTTGATTAAGATTGATCTAATCAAAACTTTCATTCTGTGAAATCCATACCAGATCACTAGTTGTTATTTTTCATTCTTAATTCTACGTCTGAATAATTTCAGCGTCTGCATCTGCATCTGAATAAATTCAGCGTCTGAATAATTTTAGCATCTGCGTCTGCATCTGAAGAACTTCAGCGTTTGCGTCTAAATAAATTCTGCATCTGAACTTTCTCGTTCTGAGTCTGAACTTTATATTCTGAGTCTGAACTTTTCGTTCTGAGTTTGAATCTCTTTTGTTTGAAGTTCTTTCACAATCTGAACACGAACTAGATCAAGATTGACATATGCTTTTCTTCCAAAAATAATTTCCTGAATCAAAATACTTCAAAGCATTATCAGACTTACAAAACACTTATGGACAGTTTTGTCAACTTCAAAATCTATTGGGAATTTTCCTTAACAATCTCCCTCTTTTTATGGTGACAAAACTTCCATGCATATATATAGATTTTGAGATAATTTTGAAAAATATGATCAAGCATATAATGTAGCAGATATTCAAAATATTGTATATGATTAGAGTAATTTGATATGCGATTTTTTATACTCAGTTTTTGAATAAGATAAGGAGTATGACAAAATCTGAACCGTAAAAGAAATGAATCACAGTCTGTCTCCTTTTATTTGTATCCAATAATCTGCATATCAAACCAAATCATATCTGCGTATTTGAGCATCATATCTGCATTAAAGCATATCATATCTGCATATTTCTCCCCCTTTTTGTCAGCATCACAAAAAGATATATGCATAAAATTCCTTAATGATCATGACAATATATGGAAGTATAATCAAAACTCAATATTATGCATCAATTAAGTAGAATTAACCACTAATCACATATGCATATTTACATCCTCTCCCCCTTTTCGTCATAAACAAAAAGTGATAGTAATGGAAAGGGTATCACGTAAAGAATATAAATTTAACTCATCTTCACATACTATCTTCAAAATATATTTGGCATGAAACACAACTTTCAAAGATATCATTTTTCGCAAACATAACATATATTCAATATAGCTCATGTTCAAATATCATATATATCAATGAACATGTATGCACATAATAAATTTCACAATCTTTTTGTCATAATAAACGATTATATAAATAAGAGATTCATTAATGACAAAAAGTAAGAAATACTAACCCGGATTGTGCAGAACTTAGCAAGTTCTAACATACATTACCTTTTCTTTCATAGTAATCAAGAGTGGGCAGAAATTAAATTGACTTTCAGGCTCCGTTCGTTTGGGGAAAAATATTCTCCCGGAAAATATTTTTCGGGTTTTCCGGTGTTCGGGGGGCGGAAAATGTTTTCCGTAGGAAAATATTTTCCTTCCCCCCTTACAAAATAGCCTAAGTTTCTGGAAAATGATTTCCACTTTCTTCAAAAGTGGAAATCATTTTCCGGAACTTCTTCTTCTTCTTCTTCACTAAGGTGGCCGGCCACCACCTTCGCCGCCGGTCGCCGGCCGCCGGTCCCCGGCCGCCGGTCGCCGGTCGCCGGCGGCCGGTCGCCGCCGGTCGCCGTCGCCGCCGGTCGCCGCCGGTCGCCGTCGCCGCCGGCCGCCGCCGGTCGCCGGCCGCCGCCTCCGCCGCCTCCGCCGCCGGTCGCCGGCCGCCGCCTCCGCCGCCGGTCGCCGGCCGCCGCCTCCGCCGCCGGTCGCCGGCCGCCGCCTCCGCCGCCGGTCGCCCGCCGCCGCCGGTGGCCGGCCGCCGCCCGTCGCCCGCCGCCGCCGCCGCCGCCGCCGGTCGCCCGCCGCCGCCGCCGGTCGCCCGCCGCCGCCGCCGGTCGCCGGCCGCCGCCGCCGGTCGCCGCCGCCGCCGGTCGCCGCCGCCGCCGGTCGCCGGCCGCCGCCGCCGATCACCGGCGAAATATATTTTCCGAAACTTTTTCATATTGATCGCTGAACACCGGAAAATTATGTTCCGAGAAAACATTTTCCAGGAAAATGACTTCCGAAAAAATATTTTCCAAAAGGAGAATATTTTTCTCCAGACGAACGGAGCCTCATACTTGATTTACGCTCCCCCTCAATTTGATACCATTTTGAGATGATTCTTCCCCTTTCTTTTGCATTTTTCCACTTCTTGTTTTTCTCCCCGTGTCATCAAGACAACTTTTGCGAAATAGCTTTCATTACTGCTTGTGCACGTTGAACATATTGTTGTTCTTCTATTTTCTTTGTAACAGCAAAATCCGCCACATTTGTTTGCATTTTGAAATTCGAGAAAGAAATTTATTTTCTTTCATCAAGCTCGTCTCGGATTCAAACTGCATAAACTTAACAAATCTTTTGCACAAATTTGCAGTTAAAGATATAATATCTCACATAATATGTAATGCCTTTTCTTTAGCAATAATATCAAATATTTAAACCTGAGGCAACTTATCCTTTCATACGACGCATTAAGCATTTGCTCATCGTGTTTTGACGTGCCTCCAATAATTTGTCAGAATATTGCATAAAGGAGAAATTTTCGATCCTTCGGAAATGTTGCAGAATCTCCTCGATTGTGAAATCAAGCTTTCCAAACTTCACAAGGAAAGATTCTTTTACATCCTGAAAATACTTGTAAGAGAGATATAATCTTTGCAAAATATAGAGAATGTCACGTACATACCTTGCTCTGATTCGCGGATCAATCTTGCTAATAAAAAAAATCTTCTAAGAATATAGCAAATGATTCAAGATTGTAGGAATTTTCCTTATGCGTGAATCTCATAAGCATAAAGATTATATGACATTAACGAATTTCGCAAAAGAAATGTAGCTATTTCAAGCATTAAACATATGCAATATCTTACACACATGGCAACAAATATTAGCAATTTGTATCTCAACAGGCATGTTCAGAATATACCTTTCCTCTTTAGAAAGAATTCATCACTTGAGATTCGTCGTTGATTGCATCATGACTTGCGTAGGTTTGCATTCATGCTTCCTTTGTATAATATTCTGCAATAAACTCATTTCCTTTCTAGTATCCTTGTATTTGGATCCCTTCTTTTTGTTAGACACACAATAGGAAACTTTCATAGAAGCCCATGGATACTTTCCCAACTCATCTCAGTAGAGTATTTAAGGGAAATATGCATAATAAAACAATATCTTGCAAAAATAAATTCTTTCTTTGTAAGGCATGACAATATCGGAGAACACATAATGAGTCCATAAAAAATATTTCATTTCAAATAAGATATCAAACAATCTCTTTTAAAAAATTTCATCTAAAAAATCCATCAAAATAAACTCGACTTTTATTACGACATTTCTAACACAACCAACAATGTAAAACATGCCATTTCAAGTCAAAATAAAGCAGAACATGGAGATAAAATGTTAAGTCCAAAGAGAATTCATAGATATTTGAAGTATGTATCCAAAGCAAATTTAGAATTTAAAAAAAAAATACCTTTACTTACCAAATTCTCTTTCCTTATTCCCCGCAAGAAAAATAATCTCATCTTTTCTTTGGTACCCAAATCTGCTTGGGTCCTTTTTGGTTAGAAGAAGCATCAAATCTCCAATTGATTGTCTTGGATTTCTTCCAATCAGTTGGACATTGTTGCTTATAGTGATCACTCGAGTTCGAGCAATTATAATATTGAAATCTAATAGGCTTGACAAATTCTTACCAAAATGATTGCTATAATACTGGATTGAAGGCCTGCGCTTTAATCTCTCCTTGAACTTGGGAAAGTCATTCTTGATCTCATTTTCATTTTTGAAACCGAGGCCGGATTTGTTGAAATAGGGGACTTGAATGGACAGAACATGCTCTAATGTCTTTGAGCCAAGAGCAAATTTTTTGCAAATCTTCGGAATTTCTTCCTTATAGGAATCAACTTCTTTTTGCAAAATATCCTTTTCTTCCTTGATAGAGGAATTCTCCTTTTCAAGCTCAATGATCCTTTTCTCATTCGTAATATTTTGTTGCTTCAATTTAGAGACTTCCTTTTTCAACTCGGAGATCTTCTTCAACGCATTCTCATGTTCTGTGCACAACTCTTCAAAAAGATCATCATCATCGAGAATAGGATTTGAACAAATCACCTCATCTTCTTCAGATTCAATGTCCTCCATTAAGCAAAGATTTCGCTGCTCAAGGATTTCATCATCGCTAGATTCAGACTTTGTGTCACTCCACATTTTGGCCTTTAGAGCTTTCTTCTTCTTTTTGAATTTCCCTTTGAGATTTGTTCCTTTGATTTTCATCTTCTTGTAATTTTTTATGAATTTATGAAGAGAGCCAGTTCTTCATCGTCAACATCTTCATCTTCAAAATCTGCATCAGAATCAACATTAGTTTTCAATGCAATTGACTTATTACCTCTCGATTCGTTTTCCTCATTCCGTTTCTCAGTTTCATATGATTGAAGAGTTCCAATCAATTCATTCACTGATAGAGGCTTGATCCTTTGTGTCTCTTGAAGAGATGTTTTGATATTATCCCACTGATCTGTCAATCCTCTCAGAAGTTTGTTGACTTTCAATGCATCTGGAACTGGTTGTTCTTGATAAGCAAGACCGTTTACTATGTCAGTGAACCTGTCATAAAAATCAGCAATTAGTTCTCTAGGCTTCATTTTGAAAGATTCATATTGACCAAGCAAAATATTGATTTGAGTTTCCTTGGCTCGATCCGTTCTTTCATATGTAACATAAAAAGTATCCCAGATTTCTTTTGCAGATTCACAAGAAGCAATTTTCTTATGCTCAATAGGAGATAATGCACAATAGAGAGAGCAAATTACTTTTGAATCTAAAGTCTCTCTTTTAGATATATCAATTTGAGATAAAGGAAGATATGCTGGTTTGCTTGTATCTGCTTTCTCTTTTGAATCTAAAGACTTTGGGTTGACTCCTCTGATGACAACATCCCATTGCATGTGATCAATTAATTTGATGAATGCCTTCATCTTGTTTTTCCAGATGCTATATTCTTTGCCATTGAAATATGGTGGTATGTTGTTGCTCTGTTCTTCAATGAGCCTTGGAGCACCATAGCAAGCCATATAGATCGTTAGCTCAGAAGTAAAACACTTCAATAAATGTGCAACCTGCTCTGATACCAATTGAAATGGCTAACAAGGATCACCTAGAGGGGGGATGAATAGGTGATCTTAAATAAAAGATCACTTCCAAATTAGCCGTTGGACAGTCTTCAGAGGATCATCTTCCAATATTCACCTTTGGACAGATTTGTATAAAATGGATTGAGTAGCCGTTGGTTGATAAAATCTGAATCCCGTTGATTCTGATCGCCCATATAATCAGAATCTTGGTTTCTATAAGTAGAGTTTTGTCTGTTGTAATGCATTATTGTCGTAGTATTTGATTGTCAATCAATTTGATTAAGATTGATCTAATCAAAATTTTCCTTCTGTAAAATCCATACCAGATCACTAGCTGTTATTTTTCATTCTTAATTCTACGTCTGAATAATTTCAGCGTCTGCGTCTGCATCTGAATAAATTCAGCGTCTGAATAATTTTAGCATCTGCGTCTGCATCTGAAGAACTTCAGCGTCTGCGTCTGAATAATTTCAGCGTCCGAATAAATTCTGCATCTGAACTTTCTCATTCTGATTCTGAACTTCATATTCTGAGTCTAAACTTTTCATTCTGAGTTTGAATCTCTTTTGTTTGAAGTTCTTTCACAATCTGAACACAAACTAGATCAAGATTGACATATGCTTTTCTTCCAAAAATAACTTCCTGAATCAAAATACTTCAAAGCATTATCAGACTTACAAAACACTCATGGACAGTTTTGTCAACTTCAAAATCTATTGGGAATTTTCCTTAACACTCCCGGTCTTGAGTAGGACACGAGGCTGATGGCTTCCAATCATCTGGCTGACCATGAAGTTTCCCGCATGTGTCTTTTGTGTGACCAGTCCGTTTGCAATGATCACACCATGGATGACCACCCTTTCGCTGGTTGTTGTTGTTTGATTGAGTGCCTCAACTGTAGGATGGTTGAGATCATTAGGCTATTAAGGCAGAATTTTCTAGATTGGTTAGGTTTTTTGAAAAACCAAGCATCACCTTTCGCCGAGTCTCTTCTCTCCTGATCTCCGCAAAAACTTTTCGTACTTTAGGTAGGGGCTTTATGCTCAGAACTCGTCCATGTACCTCCTCAAGCTCTTGATTCAAGCCTAACGAAAATTTATAGATGCGTTCTTAATCTTGAATCTGCTTGTACTGCTTGTTATCTTTAGGACAACTCCACATCATATCTTCCAACATGTCAAGTTGCTGCCAATGACGCATGAGTTCGTTAAAATAATCAGTGACTGAAGATTCCCCTTGCCTTAAATCATGAAAAATGCCTTTGATCTCGAAGATGGTTGAGGTGTTATCTTTGTTGGAATAAGTTTCATGAATAGCATCCCAAATCTCCTTCGTTGTATGGTAATACATGAAATTCTCCCCTGTTTCATTCATCATTGAATTCAGCAGCCAAAACATCACCATGTTATTTTCCACCTTCCATGTTCAATAGTTTGGGCTCGTCGCCTCAGGTTGTACGGTAGCTCCAGTTAGGTAATCTTCTTTACCTTTTCCGCAAACGAAAATCATGACAAAATGGAACCATTGATTGAAGTTGTGACCGGTAAGTTTATGACCGGTGATGAAAAGAGCTCCCCCTTCAGATACATTGATAGGTTGGGTAATCAAAGGAGAGTTCTGAGCTTTAGGGTCTGAGGTTTCACTCTCAACCTCGCTTGCCATGGTGGCTCTAGGGTATTTTGTCATGGTGGAAACACTCAGAGATGTGGTAGAAAAGAATGGTCCAGATCAAGCTCTAATACCATGTAGAAATTTAGGACAAATTGTTCTAAGTTTTTTCTCCAAAAAGGGCTATGAATTTACATGAGGCCTTTGGCCTTTTATAGCTACTCGTCCAGCTAATTATTTTGTGCTAACTACCAAAGCAAAAAGCCAGATATACTAGCCATAAATCTGGTTAGTATTTGCTGGTTTAAAAAATTATCAACACCCTAAAACTTAGAAAACAAATTCCTAAAAGCTAACAAACAAAATCTTGTAAATCTGGAAACAAAATAATCGAACTTCTACTGCTAACTAAAATATCCGGATCTGGTTTTCAACAAGTACCTTTCCATTGGCTAATGTGAAAGCGCTTTCTTCAAACTGGTAATTTGTCATAGCAAACAAGCCTCTATAATTCTCTATTCCAACTTATGTCGAATGAATCTGGCATAATGAAACCTTTTTGAGTGCATACATCCCCTGGTTTGTGGGTGCCTTGGACTATACTGTTGAGTTACATAACCCTATTTTCTCATATCTAACGGAAGAATTTCCAGCATTGAATAAATATGAGCAAATTGCAGGTGAATATCATCAGCTGCAACAAATACATGGGTCATGTTATCAACCTCAATCCAATTGTGTCCGGCTACCCTTTTTACTCCTCTTTCTTTCATTTTACTTCGTGCACCAAGGACACCAACCCAGTTGCCTGCACCAGCATGCAAATTGGAAAACAAAGCGTAGTATCCAGAATTATCAAGCTCCATTTCAAGAAGATGTCTTGAATCTACTTCAGCGAGATCAACGTTGCCATATAAGCGACAGGCACCTAGCAATGTCCCCCAGACACCTGCATTCGGGGAAAATGGCATGCACTTTGTGGTTTTAAAAGCTTCATCCAAGTGACTAGCTCGTCCTAATAGATCTACCATGTAGGCAAAATCCTCATCTTTGCTCAAATCTCGTACTTTTCTGTCATGCAATGAGAAACCGTATTCCCTTATTAATTTGGCCTGCATGACCACAAGTAGATATTATAGTCAGAAATGTGACATCATCAGGATGGCTACCATTATTCATAAAACAACAAGAGACATTCCCTTGGGAGACCATGGCTTCCATAAGCAGCAATCATACTACTCCACGAAACTTCATTCTTCTCATCCACAATGTCAAACATGGCAAGCAAATTCCAAGTGACCACATTTAGCATACATGTCTATGAGTGCAGTCTTCGCATAAATATCATGGCAAAACAAACATCTTGTTATGTAGCCATCGATCTCCTTCCGATGATAGAGTGAAGGTAAGATTGCACAAGCAGAGAGACCATATGAAATGCTAACACGGCCATACTTCTGGTTTCCTGTTTTGGGAGAAGTTTGTGACCATTGAGTTGCAGAACACAACAACCTTCTCAGACATGCTCCTGAAGATTAGATGAGCAACATCGACTTGCTCACATTTTGCATACATATCTATAATCGCACTTAAAACAAAACATCTGCCATCAAGACCACTCTTGAGTATATCCATGCAATTCCTTCCCAAGTCTTAAGAAAGCCAAACCAGCACAAGCTGGTAAAATGCTGGCCAAAGTTACTGAATTTGGATTTATTTTTCTATCAAACAACAATCTAAATATTTGTATAGCATCTAATTTCATACCATTAAGCACATATCTAGAAATAGTGGTTGTGTAGATGACTACATCATGACTGACTTTCTCTTGCTTAAACATCTTATATGCCAATTTCACATTGTGACACTTAAAGTAAACATCAATTGGTGCTTGCCTTCCGGTATGCATCCCAGACAAATTTGTCTCGCATTATATTCTCAGCAAGCAGTATCACAAAACTTTTCATAGCTACCAAATTCATCATTGAGCCCATTTCGATGCATTCATGGGGATTTTTGTGGACCAATAAAGCTACTGATGAACTTAGTTGGAAAACACATATCATTTAATTGTTATGATTCCCATTCTTTAGCATACATCTATACACACGTGCAAGCATGATGAAGAGAGTACCACACTGTAGGATAAGATAGAAGAAGAATCAATGCACTAACTTTGGGAAATTGTCCACTTAGTTCTATGCATATTTTATGGATATCAATCCAGTCATAAACTTTTCACTTTTGTCAATTTAGTCCTAAATTTTCATGTGAAATTTCAATATAGTTCTTCTGGTCAATTATCATTGGAAATTGCTGATGTGGTGGTCCAGTCACTACTAGCCATCCTACACGGCACACCGCCTCATGAGCAATTTCTGGTGAAAAATTGGCTGGAAAGACTGGATTGGAATTTCATGCGAAAAGTTTATGACTAAATTGACAAAATTATAAAGTTTAGAACTGCATTGGTATTCGTATAATAAGTTTATGATTGATTGGACAATTTTCCCTTTGGACAAGAGAGAATTTTACAGCTCTAGTTCAAAAATAGTAAAACGATGAAAGACTTAAGACATACAGAGAAGGTCATCTGACTTGTGATGGAACACATTGAACATTGATTTCCAAATAGAGACGATGACTAGGTAATGACTAGCGATGCAAATGTATGATAAATAGAATACTGATATGAATATAATATGTGATCTAAAGACATAACTAGAATGGATGAAAAACTGAAATACAAATGCAATACATTACTTATACTTTTGATTAAAAGCCTCCAAGTACAAACCAAGGTGATAATTATGTTCAACATTCAAATCATCAATGTGCGATTTAAGGTCTGAAACTCAATTAATGATTCTTTAAATCGTTAACGAGAGTGGGAAAATTACCAAAAAGTCCTAAAATTATTGTAATTGTGTCAATTTAGTTTTACACGGAAAAATTATTCACAAAGTCTTAAACCTATTGCACTTTTGCCAATTCAATCCTAAATCTTAAATTTTATCAATTGAGTCATAAATCACTTCATTCCAACAAAAAAAAAGAGTCATAAACATTTTCATGTTTTTCTAGTTTAGTCCATTTGATCAATTTTGGCGAGAAATTGCTAATGTAGATGTTGGCCGTCCTATATAACATGACCGACATTAACGTGAATATTTTTAATAATTTTTTAATTTTAATTTTAATTTTTTTTCTTTTTTTCCCTTTTCTATTCTATTCTTTTT